>JAMLFT010005902.1:0-16875 GCA_026544285.1 Pachyrhizus erosus
TATAAAAATTTAAACACTTAATTAAGAAATAGTTTAAAGATTTAATTTAAAAATATTAAATAATTTAAAAAAACTACATATTAATCTAACCCAATTTTTATATATTATTAATATAATTTATACTATCTATTAAAAAATAATTATTATAAAAGGTAATAAATTTTGGTAACTGTTTAACTGAACTATTGAATTCTTTTTTTTATGTAAACTATTGGATTTGTTAGTGTATCGTAGTAGAAAAGTTTACATTTATTATTTATCCATTTCCGTCACCTAATATATGAATTCACCGAAACCATGTTGTGTCTGAAATCATCACTGCTACACCCCAAAAGCACCATTCCTCTCTCTGACTTTTGCTTTCGCTTCAATTACCCTGCGAGCCATCTTTCATCAACAAACCTCTCTTTTCCTCTCTTGGTTTTAGGTATGCAATAAGCTTGGTGGGAATTTTCTTACATACGTTTAGGAAGTTTATTCTACTTCTAGATAATTGTTACCACGGTATATGCTTAACTTGTGAATTCTGAATCCTTTAAGTATATGCTTGTGATATGATGCATAAACTGAAGTGAATTTCTTGTTTCGCTCCATTCTTTACTTTGAAGATTTGGTGCTGTTTCTGATTGGTTAGTAAAATATATTCTGCTTAACATATAGTTGGAATGGCACGATTTTCATTGGATGAGATATCAGACTCGGGTGCTTTTGTTAGATCTGCTTCCATGTTCAGAAGTTGGATTTCAAGGGACCCAAATTCACAATTTCCACCTGAATCAGGAAGGTATCATCTCTATGTATCATATGCTTGTCCTTGGGCTTCCAGGTGCCTTGCTTACTTGAATATCAAAGGACTTAACAAAGCCATCAGTTTCTCGGTTAGTTAGTAGCCTTCATGCTGAGTATTTTTCAAGTAGAATAATTGAATAGTTCTTTACATAACTTCATATCCCGTGTGTTTAATGATCAGGCAGTCAAACCCATCTTTGAAAGAACAAAAGAATCGGATGAATATAAGGGGTGGGTTTTTCCTAATTCAGAAACTGAAGTGCCTGGAGCTGAACCTGATAGGTTGAATGGAGCAAAGACTATTAGGGAACTTTATGAGACTGCAAGTGCAAACTACACTGGAAAGTACACTGTTCCTGTATGAGGATACACTGGCTTCTTTCTTGGTTTTTGTTATTTGCTTTGGTGGGCAGATTTTTATTTTATTGCCAACTGATGGAATTTGATCTGCACAGGTTCTGTGGGATAAGAAACTCAAGACAATTGTTAACAATGAGAGCTCGGAGATAATCCGCATGCTTAATACTGAATTCAACAATATTGCAGAAAACCCCTCTTTGGACTTGTATCCCGCTGATTTAAAAGCCCAAATTGATGATACCAACGAGTGGATATATGATAGTATTAATAATGGTGTTTACAAATGCGGGTTTGCAAAGAAGCAAGAACCATACAATGAGGTTAGTAGCCATTTTTAACCTTTTCTAGCAACAGTTGGTACTTTAATGTTAACATTTGTTTAAAAACTGGTGTACTCAGCTGCGTGTGACTGTTTATTTGGTTCTTTCCTTCTGCAGGCTGCAAGACAATTGTATGGAGCTTTGGACAAATGTGAGGATATACTAAGCAAGCAACGCTATATTTGTGGCAATACACTCACTGAAGCAGATATTCGTTTGTTTGTCACTCTTATTAGATTTGATGAGGTAAAGTGTGTGTATTATAGGGCATTTGTTGTTAACATTTGGGAATATCTTATTTACTTTCCTCACTTGTATTATGCAAACCATTGTTGGTACAACACAAGAACAAAAACAGAGAAACAAAACAGAGAAGAGAAATAAATTTTGAATCAAGAGAATTATGTTTATTCACTCCCTTACTTACTTTCCTTACTTATATTATGCAAATCATTGTTGGTACAACACAAGAACAAAAACAGAGAAACAAAACATAGAAAAGAAATAAATTTTGAATCAAGAGAATTATATTTATTCACTGGACTGCTCCCTTTTTTTTTGCTGAAACATGTCAGTAAAAAGGATAATATCTTGCTAATCACAAGCCATATCTAACAGATTCCTTATAACAAATAAAGTATTTCCTCAAGGTATCTAACAGATTCCTAATATCAAGCAATAACAAAATAAAATGTTTCCTAAACATTTGGTCCAATTACCAATTATTCAGCTGTCTTTTCATAGCAACCCTAAGGCATGTGTCCAACACCCTTACTAGTTGCAGAGGCCTAACTTGTTTCATAGCTTTTGGTAGAGCCTGGGTTAAAATATTTACAATTTGATCCTCGGTCTTGCAATAAAGGAGTTTAATTTCCCCAATCTTTTGTTCTTAGTTTAAGTGATATAATTTGTTCTTGAAATGCTTAGTATTGCCATGAAAAACAGGATCATTTAATATTACAATTGCAACCTGATTATCTGCATAAATCTGTGTTGGCTCATTTTGATTCATGTGTATATCTGCAAGTATTTTTCTGATCCAAATTGCATGATTTACTATATATATCTTCTGCTTTTTTATTAAGCTTGTCTCATTTAACCTATGGCACATAAGAAAAGAAAACACACACACAAAAAAAATCTTTAAAGTGGATAAATCTCATTCGTTTTTGTTGTTGTCAGCCTTGTTACTCTTCTCATTGTTGTTCTTCCTTCCTCCTGAAAGTTGTCTGTGCTTGGAGAGCACCCTCTTTAGATTCTTCTTTTCCCTTTGTTCTTCTGCCTACAATGCATTTAATAATTCTACCAAGGTAATCTTCAACAGATTCTTAGTATTTTCTAAGGAAGTGATTGTGACCTCAAATCTTTCAAGAACAGTTACAAATATTTTCTTAACCATTTTAGAATCAGAAAGTTCAAAGCCAAGTAATCTTATTTTATTTGCAATGTTGAGAAGTTTAATAGCATACTCTGTTGTTCTTGACTCCTTCATTTTTTGTATCTCAAATTTGGCAACCAGATTGAAAACTTGCCCAATCTTTTAGTCTCCTTTATATTCATCCTTGTGATTTGTGAAAGCGCTAATTTTCAAATACTGATTTCATGGTCATGATTTGAACTAAATTTCTTGTGAGAGAAGCTTTTACCTTTGACTCTAGCTTTCCTTTTCTTATAGTTTCTAATCTGAGTCAGCGTTGGATTATCCATTAAAGGAAGAACTTTACTGTCCTCCTTTACAGCTTCTCAGAGATAATTTGCCTCTAGGTGTGTGTCTCCATTCTGCCTCCCAAAGATGATAGTTGTCACCATCAAACATGGGTGGGGCTAGTGCTAAGTAGGGTTTTTTTAATTCATTAATTGAAGCAAGCATAGCTGTACAGGTTTTTATGGTGGATCTTTTTATTTTTATTTTAAAACTCACAGGACCCTTAAGAAGAGAGTTTTGATACCAATTTATTAGTACAAGCCGAAAACAAAAACAGAGAAACAAGCAGATAAAAGAAATAAATTTTGAGGAGAATTATGTTTATTCTTTTTATAGGGTCTAAACATGTTAGAAAAAAGGAAAGTATCTTGCTAATCACCAGCCATATCTGACAGGTTTCTAATAACTAATAAATTATTTCCTAATACATAACAGATTCCTAATATCAAGCAATTACAAAATAAAATGTTTCCTAAAGATTTGTTCCAATGACCAATTATTCAGCAATCTTTCTGTAACAACCCTAAGGCACATTTCAAACAACCATCTACTCAAGGCAGCATCGCATTGAGTAAGAGCCTCTTTTTAGAACTCAAAATTAAATCAAATCACAGGTAGACCTGAGTTAGTCAGTGCTGAGCCGGAGTCTCCCTTAGTTTTAAGATTATTATGTAAAAATATTGAGTTTGTCCTGTCATATTTCATTTTTATCTTAAAATTTAAAACTCATTTTTTCTATCCCAGGCTTGGAATTTTATAAAATTGTGTCTCTGAATCCTAACAAATGAAATCTCCAATATTTTTCATGTCAATGTGCCGGAGGGGGGAAGGGGGTGGGGGAGTGTTCCAAATGTAAACAGAAAAAGAAGAAATTAAATTTTCCATAGTTCAGAATAGTTAGTTTCCGCTGTAGTATTTTACTCTTAATTAGACTAATGAAACTAAATTTAGAAAATAAATCATCTCAGTTAATTCTTTGTTTTATATTGGCTATAACTGGGGCAAAAATGTGAACTTCTCAAATTTCTACTTAATTCTCATTTTAAACTTCAAGGTGACACAATGATAAATTGTGATCTTCACATAGTCTTTCATTCTTCTTGTCATTGCT
Source organism: Pachyrhizus erosus (assembly GCA_026544285.1). Taxonomy (NCBI): domain Eukaryota; kingdom Viridiplantae; phylum Streptophyta; class Magnoliopsida; order Fabales; family Fabaceae; genus Pachyrhizus; species Pachyrhizus erosus. The sequence continues at coordinate 4,286 of JAMLFT010005902.1, forward strand.
TTTGTACTTATTAGATGAATACTTAATGGTTCCTCAACATTTCGATGGCACTAGAGGAATATACAAGCATTGGGGCGATTGTCTCATTGCATGAATGATGATCTTATTATTAAGTTGCCTTCTGATGTCATGTATTCGTCTACTTCCTATTTTGGGGCTCATTTTGGAACCTATCCATTCCAATGTTTTGGCTTTTGAGTAAGTTGCCTTTGTTATGATTGTAGGTTTATGCAGTTCACTTCAAGTGCAACAAGAAGCTGCTGCGCGAATACCCGAATCTTTTCAATTACACTAAAGACATTTTCCAAATTCCTGGCATTAGTAACACAGTGAACATGGAACATATAAAGTTGCATTATTATGGCAGCCATCCTTCTATCAATCCATTTGGGATCGTTCCTGTGGGACCAAATATTGATTATTCTGCTCCTCATAACAGAGAAAGGTTTTCTGCATAGGTGGTTTATTTGTATAATATAATTGTAAGAGATTTATGAGAAAATTTCTGTTTCTTTTAAATGAGTTGTTTTGTTGAAAAATGGCAGAAACCATTTGTTGAAAAACATAATTTCAAAATAAAGACATGTGTATTTGTGTGGATACTCTTCGGAAGATGTGTTTGATTGAGGTTTTAAAAGATTATTATTTTTGGATGGAGGAAGTATATTGTTATTAAAAGGATAAGTCCGTATATTTGATATTTGAGCTGTGAAATCAACATGTTAGCATGTTGGATCTCGTGTAGGCCTGATTGTTTGGGTCTAATAAAAAATATAAAAGTAAAAGAAAGTAAGGAAAAGTTATGGAAACTTCAAATATAGAACTTGGAGAACACATTCATCTAAAAAAGAATGTTATATTATCAAATTAAATTTTTTTATTATTATTATTATCAGTCACACGAGATATTATATTTGTGTGATGAAATTATAATTTTTTTTATACAAATAATAGAGACATAGGAAGAGAAAGAGAAAAGATCGATGATATAATGGAAAGAGCCAGAGAGAAAAGAGTGTTATTATAATATCAAATGTTTTAAAATTTTGCAACAATTTAAACAATATTCTGTCTTCCCTTTGTTCCTTATTTTACTCATCTTTCTTCTGTCTTTCTCTGTTATTTGTAAAGAAAAGGTTGTATAATACTTTTGTTTAACACTTTTGTATTACTTGAGTGTTGTATTATGAAATGTTATTATCAGTTCATAGAGTGAGAATTAGCCTCAGTTCAGAGTGAGAATTAGCCACTTGTTAATAACTTTCTCACGAACAAAGAGCGAAATAGGTGTGCATAAACATCCACGCAGGAAACCAAATTGGTATGGCAATATATGCTCTAGTGCCATATTGTGCTAAATCCTTTTGTAAAGTGCGATTTAAAATTTTTTGAATGGAATCTCCCTATAATTCTGTTTCAAAAGGGGTAGGTTTACAAATTCCAAACCCGTTTGGTATGAAAACAAGCCTGAAACAAACAATTCCCAAAATTTTAAGTTTATACCGTGTTATGAATGTGAACTTGTTAAAAATGGTGGCGAGGACACATGGCAAATTTTATATCATCTGCATAATCTAAAGGATATAAAATAATTTTTGTACATAGTTTCTTTGAGCATACTCTTTTAGTTGAATTTTAACTCACTTTTGGTGGATCCTACTTTATTACATTATAAAAACTCCAACACTTTGTGCTTCAATAATAAAATAGGTCTTACATGTAACATGTTACCTTGCATATTTATAATTAATTTTTTTCAAGATACAACTTATTTGTATTTTAATTTTGAAATAATTAAATATGTAAAAAGTAAAATACATTATTTCAATCACTTATTTTTTTCACAATAATCTTTTTTATCAAAAAGAATATATTAAAGATAAACTTAAATATATTTTTAATACCTATAAAATAATATTTTTATTTTATTTTATTATCTAAATTATCGATTTTTTTATTTTAGCATTTCACATTTTTTTATGTTTGATTTTATTATCTATTGTTAATCTAATTTTGTTAATTGATAACGTGACAAACGATTTGTAAAAAAATTTAATAAAAAATTGTCCAACAACAAAAGAAAATTATGCATTATTTATTAAAAGTTGACCTTATTATTTATAATTGAATTTTTTTGTTGTTTCTGAATAACTTTTTTAGTTAAATTTTTATACAAACTAGAGTTGGATAAATGGGTAACCCGTTCATTTAGGTCTGCACTCGTTTAACTCACAAATTAAATGGACTTTATTTTTGCAGTTTGCGTCTGCCTGCGTAACTTACGGGTCAAAGGGTAAGCCCGTAACCCACATTAAGAATTTTTATTTTTTTTAAATATTAAAATTTAAAATAAATATGAAACGTATTTTTAATTAAAATAAATTCTTAATTATCTCACTACATCCACAACATATTTAAATAAAAATATAAACAATACAACCAATTATATAAAATATTTAAATTTCATAGTCTATTAAGTCTAAACTTAAATATGTAAATAAAAATTTAAAATTACAAAATATCAAAATTATAAAAGTTAGCGGGTTAAATGGGACAGGTAAAATAACTCAGATTTTAAACAAACTTCAATTTTTAGAGCTTGTATTAGTACTGGCTGCGGACTATGCTGGTCTTTACCCTTTTATCCATCTCTAATACAAATCGTCTGTCACATATTGTATATTAAAAGTTGACCTTATTATTTCTAGTTGGACATTTTGGTTGTTATTCAACAATTTGTCTGGTTGAACTTTTGTACAAATTATATGTCATGTCATCAACTAACAAAACTAGAATAACAATAAGAAGTAAAATCGAACATGTAAAAATGTGAGCTACTAAAATAAAAAATCAATAATTTAAGTTGTAAAATCAAAATGAAATATTTTACAGGTATGAAAATATATTTAAGACTTAAAGATATGCAAATTTATTTTAACAATTTTTTTTATCACAATATGTTTAAAGTTATGAGCAATAAATAACATTATATAATCAAATTAAAATTTAATTTGACTTAAATAACCTTTTGATTCTTATAAAATAATATTTCTTTTCTTTTAGTTCTTAAAGTTTTCTTTGATTTTAGTCATTTAAATATTTAAAATTTTTAGTTTTAGTTTTCTAAGTAATAACATCAACTAATGACATAATAATAATATTGATAACCCATTGTACAAACACAAGTTTTTCTTTTCGGTAAATTGTATTTTAGATATCTCATTAACTAATTTATTATCGTCAACTATTTTAAATATACAAGAATTTAAAAACACAGTTTAATAAAAAAAATTACATATAATTGTCCTATCAATATCTCTATTATATTATTGTTTAATATTATTATTTGAAAACAGAGACTAAAACAAAACAAAAAATTTTAAAAGACTAAAATTCAAACAAATTTTTTTAAAGAGCTAAAATAAAAAATATATTATAAAGGAATCAAATGTTATTTAAATCATTTAATTTTTATTATTGTCATATATGAAACCTTCTTAAATATGCCTACACAAGTTTGCTTGTAATTTTTGATGAATTTATTTTTATTAAGTGTTCTCTTTTGTAAGTACATTGCAAAATTAAAAAAATATTATTAAATACTCTAGCAATTAACATGTTAGTAATAATAAAAAAAATATTGCTTAATTATATGGCATTCATCTTTGAAAATCATATTATACAAATAATGTATACATGTATTATATGGTTGATTGTATTTCATATTAAATCACTTTGAACACATGCTCCACGCCCTCTCTTACTTACCATTGTTTAGTGAATAATTTTCTCTTTACTCCATGTGATATTGAGGTAAAATTAAAAAAAACATAATCTGTTAGAAAAATATCATATGTTGGTTATTACCTCATAATATATTATATTTCATTAATCATATAATGTACCATGAAACTTTGTCTTTCCAAAATATTATTAAACATGTTGGATTAGTTTAGTATGTTAATGTCATTATTTGAACTTGCAATGTCAAAAAAATGTTTATCAAATCCATGAATTATGTTATGTAACTACTTCAAGTACAATCATGGGTTTCATATGACCTCCTTGAGAAAACTAACCAGTTTATTTTTAGGGAATACAATCAATAGAACCTAACACACTATGAAAGTCATGTACCTCCCTTATTTATATCAAGTGTTCAATGTCATTATTGTTAGGCCTTTTCAAGTACTCAACCTAAATACCTAATTCACATCCCTTATAAATCTCTTTAAGTATTTCACTACAATACTTTCACTGATTCAAACTTAGTCATCTACACTATTAGTAGCAAGTGATTGATATGTCAATATAATAATATCAATAGCATATTTTTGCAATTGTGAAAAACTTATTCTACCATTTGCATCATCTTTCATTTGGAAATATTCACCATGATTGTCAAGAGCTTCAATAATTCAAAGAAACACATGCATTCACATTTAAAAGCCTTTTTGAAATTCAATTTGTGTGTATATTGGATTTTCAAAGGAATAATTAGTATACAATCAATTATATCCTTCTTCATGACTTTGATTTATCAATATTCTTGTATACCTACAGTGAGTAAAGTTGTGAGCTTCTTGCATCATTGCTTTCACCTTTCAAATACTAATCTCATGTATTTTTTTATTGTTATCCATAATTTATTCTTTTATGACTTTTTTCTTATTTTCTTTAGTGCATAACCTTAAAATTAACATTGTTAATTAGAAGAAATTCAAGTTGTTTTTGCTACTCTCTTTTTTTCTGCATTTTTTCTCGTTGGACTTACCAATTAGTGATGTTAGGTTATATTTACAACTTATATTAACATTACTAGGTTAAATTAACAAAAAAATTTATTTTCTAAATTTTTAAAAAATTTTAATTTTAATTTTAAAACAAAGATTTTTAACTTGTCAATGTCTTTAAAAGTTTTTCAATCACAAACCAATTAAAACATTCGTTCAAAAACTAAAATTTTGAAGTTTGAAAATTTTTAGTCTAGAAACTTAATTAAAGCAAAAAAAAATCTCATTATATTAGAAAAGTTAAATAAAATTATTATTTTATTTTTTATTTAAGAAAGATAAACCGAACCATCAAAATAATTTTTTCAAAAGATAAAGAATCAAAATACATTTTAAAAAAATGAAATACTAAGTTTGGTTCTTTCTCATTGCATGCTGTCAAAGCTTATATATTTCTCCGACGTACTGCGTACACTGGAAGAGAAAGGCCGTCTCTCGTCACCGCATTATAGGTTGTTGTTATCAATCTCTCAGGTTTTCGTTCGTTCCATACTGACTTCTCTCTCTATTCCATTACATGTATATGAAAACAAGGAAGACGTGCATTATTATCTCTTATTACCATGCAAAATGTGAGCCTCACTACTAATTGTTGAAAATCAATGTAAAAACAGTGTGTCTATTTGTTTGCTGTCCTATAATTTATAGACACATTTGCTGCCAACACCTGATGCTTTCATATGATGGGTGGAGTGTCTTCAAAATTATGTCTACAATTATCTACAAGAATCAAGAATCAATTCTCTACATGATTGATTGTTCGTGATGTATTTCTCTACATGATTGATTGTTCATGATGTATTTCATGTCTTCTAACACTTAATGTAATCTTTGGTTATCTAATGTCTCACTAAATGGCAACACTTTATACCTCCAATGGTCAGGTGGAATGATAGGCACAGTGGAAAACTTCTATATTTTATTGCACACAGTGGTTATTGGTCGGTTAGGTTGATAGTATACACATTTATTCAGAGCTTTTAGGCGGAATTAACCTGTTGATAAACCATGCGGATGTGAGGGGAGTTAAGAGTTAATTAGTTAGTTAGATAATGAGGTTTGGGATAATTAGAGAAAGAGGAGTGCTAGCAACATCCTATATAATACTTTTCTTCTAACACATCCTCTATTTATTGAAAGCTATAAAATCATGAAAAAGGTTTATTAGATATTGTGGAACCCACAAAATTTTGTGATTTCTAATCAATTTCAATCAATAAAAGAGTGTTCCAAAGAGTGTGTTAGAAAATGTATTGCTAGCATATCTCTTAGAGACATAAGGAATGCTCCCTATAAATAAGAAGAGGAGTTGAGAGGAGACGTATTTAGTCATTTGAGAGGAAAAAAAGGCCTTTGCGCAGGGAAGTTGCAGACCTTTGAAGTTCTGCATTCTATTCTGTAATCCAGGGATAGGCCGGACTCCAACCTGTCACATTGTCATGCCTTTTGCCAATAATCTTAAATTAGATGTTAAACTTGACTTCATGTTATATATTTCTAAATGTTTTATCAGGTACATTATGTTGACTTCATGATTTAATGTACTCATATCAGGTTATTTTGAAATTATGATAATTTAGTCAATTTTGGAGAAATGGAGATTAATGTTTTCTGTTTATCGGCATTTTTACTGAAAGTTAGGTGTAACTTTGAAGGTAATCTTGTTTTTTCTCTTTATTGTCACAACAAAGATATCATGATTTCTAAAATGACGTTGAAAATCAGATGGATCCAAGACTGTTCTCTCTGACATGAGGCAGTAAATATAGTGTCATTTTCCTAATTAAACGTGTATTAAAAAAAATAACCCTGCTTTGTTGCTGTGATTAGCTTATACTGTACAAGTTATACATGCTGATTTTCAATTTGACAGGGTATAAAAGTTGATGATCCTAAGACCAATTATCTTGTCCTCGTGCATGGATTATGAAGTAACTGCCATAGGTTTAACTGTTCTGCAGTTCATCATTTTATACAAACAACATTACAAGTCTGTCACTGTATGTGAAGCCCCTTACTGACTTCCTTGAAGAACTTCCTGAAGGCAAAAAGTACTAATTTTATTACTTTCCAATTTTTTAACTGCATGGGTTGTTATATTCTATCCTTATTATATATCTCCATTGGCGGTGTTTGAGTATTTCAATGGAGGAGGTAGAATGAATGGAGTCATTTGGCATATATGTTGTGAGAGTTGTTCTTTACCTTTTAAACATCAAATTTATTTCTGTAAGACTTAAAATCCAAGGGAAGAAGGGTGAGTATTTTGAGTTCATATGACTTGATTTAATTGTTCTTGTATGTCTCTCCTTATTCTTCCACAGTTGAGGTCATTTTACCTAGACTTAATATATCTTGTTTGCATGAGTATGTTTCCATTGCATTTAAATATTCGCTAAACTTGATTATTTCATAAAAAGTATATCTAATTCATTCTTGTCAACTGGAACTTTCTGAATGCTTAAGCTTCATGTCAGAAAAAGAAGAGAGGGTACACAAAGTTGGTGGTGGCAGAATGTTGGTCTCTAGTACCAATCCCGATAATAAGGGGATATTAGGAGGAGGATCTTTCTTTCCCATTGTATCTTCCTTCTTCGTATATGAGATTGGAAATACTAGATATGCTATGTCTCTGTGGGTTTCACCTTACATGAAAATGGGGCAAATGCATTTCATTTAGACTAGTGTAGTCCTGCAGAATTTCAGGATCAATTTTATTTTATAATCTGGATGAAAACATTATTTAAGTTGCAATAGTTAGATAAATTTTTACATTGCTACATTGGAATTTTTGTTGGATAGTTTTTCATTAGTTTCTTTCATTTTCTCTTTGGTTAGCGTCAATGGTGTGCTTATCACATGACTGTACTACTTCACTACCAATTTTTCATAAAGCAATTTCAAATAATTTTATCAAATATAATAAATATGTACAAGTTTACTCAAAACATGACAATTCATTTCTAAAGGGTCTAATTGTGAAACATACATGGCCATGTGGTTATTTACTCTGGTTAGCTAAGTGGCTGGGAAAGCAGGAGCATGGGAAATGGCATAAAATGCAGAAACTTTTTCTTTCTTCCAACTACTGAGATGCCCAGTCTTATAATCAATCATATTTTGAGTTTATAATTGAATAGCCGTAACATTAAAGATTTTGGTTCTCATTACTTTGAAAGTCTGACAGCAAGTAAGGGACAACCTGCCCAAACTCTTAATGACTACGTGAGGAACAGATTGCTGTCGTGTTGCCTAATTTTGTAATTGATTAAGATTATATTTTGGCACAATCGGTCGAACTTAATCGAGCTTGGCCTATTATTTGAGATTGAAATTATTCAATTTTATCACGTTACTTCCTCTAATAGAATTAAACTTTTACTGGCACGTAACTGGTTGTAGATATTTGTTTGTCCTTGAATCAGAATTCGGTGGACTTTTATCTGCATTTTGACGGAAAAAAATATGAATTATTGAAACCCCAAATAAATAATTGGGTCCCAATCAAATGTTTTAAATGAAAAACACTTGTAGCTGTTAGGGAAGATAGAGAAAATGAAGCAATATTGTCATTACTTAATGTTCTTAGAGCTTGATGCTTGACCTTATGTCTAGCTATTAGGTTCGGTCTTGTGATTGTCGGAGTAATGAATAGGAAAGGTACTTGCAATAAGAATTCTAATGCTTAAATTAGTATGAGCATTATATGAATAATTATCAGAGTTTATACCTGACAAATGTATTGGTGTAGACAGTGGTATATTGAGTTGTTTGGTTAAGAGATATAGGTCCTCAATTTTATTGGAATTAGGAGAGTGAGTGTGAGGAAAGTGGGAGATTTGATTAGTAGTGGGGTAATGTGACGAGGTCTCGTCAGGTACACTTAACATGCTCTAGGACATTGAGAGTATAGGTATATTGAATTTCTTAAGGAGGATCTTACAGCAGATGGGATGCCCGAAAGAAGTGATCTTGACTGAGGTTGCATCAAGCCATCAACTCTTAAATTTGAGACTATGGGAACTTGGGAAGCATAGATGTAATTTTGCATGCATTATATATATGTGTGTGTATATAATATAAATTGCTGACTTGCATGTATTTCATCTTAACCTCATCTAGAGTACTCCCTTCACATCAGAGGAGCCAAATTCATACATTTGTTTATTCTAGGAAGTTGTATAGAATCATAATTTACATTATTGACATGTACTTTTCTAATTGTTTTAGGATACTGTGAGATTTGTATAGCTAGTCTGACTTCCGAGTACGGTTAAGATTTCGATCTTTGAAGGCTCTCATCGATTTGTAATTTGTACCAACAAAACTTTTGCTTGAGTCTCATTCTATGCCCTGAAGTGCTCCTTAAAGGGCTTTTCTTTGTTTTGTTTGAATATCTAGTTTGTGCCGCCTATTCATAGAGTAGTTTGCAGAATATTAGTATGCAAGAGGTTAACTTTGTCTATTCGAGACACAGGTCCAAAACTCTCAAGCAGGATTTGGCGCTATTCATCAGGGACAATGTGCACTTACATTACCAGGAGGACAACCTAGACTCACAGGCTTGGGCCAACAACAGGTACCTCTCGGTAGGGATGCCATTTTGGAAAACCCCAGTGATGATGAGGAAACAAAGAGGCTCAAGAGAATAAGAGCAAGGGCTGGAGGATGGAGTATAGAGATAAGTAGGAAGAGGGCACTTAAAGAAGCTTTTGGAAGCATGTGGGCTTGTTGAGACACATTCATTGATTCTTGTTTGAAATGGTACAGATAATTTCTAAATTCTGTGGGCATGCAAATTTTAGTGTGACAGGCTAATCACATGAATACTCTGATATGAAAGGTGTAGAATGTCAATTTCAGTTCTTAGTACAAAAAATTTGTATGTTTTAGTTCTTATATTATTTTTCCTGCATTAAGATTAATCCTTGTTAACTCTGCTAATGATGCGACTAACGTAACTGACATAGCAATAACATGACAATGATATGGTAGACATGACTGACATGTGGAGATGATGTGTCAATGATGTGGATATGGCTGGAAATTAACCTTTACGTCTCTGTAAGTAATACTACTTTAGAAATAGCTCTTAATTATAAATTTGCATCTCAACAATCTAAACTTGCGACTCTATGGCGTGTTAGATCAGGGCTTTTTTTCTTGCACCTAACAATCTAAGCTTGCATTCCCTTTCATCATAGAAAGGTTAATTTGGATTGAAAGTTTTATATTTTGGATTATCCAATTTGGAATTTAGAAGGAGTGTTCCTTCTCATCATTAAAAGGCTAATCTAAAATGAAGATTTTACATTTTAAATTACCTAATCTGAAATTTAAAAGAGATGTAAACTCAGATTGTTGGGAGCAGGAAGAAGAGACCTAAATCTCGTGTAGGCCCAAATTGTTTGGGTCTAATAGAAAATGATAAAAGTGAGAGAGAGTAAGGAAAAGTTATTAAAACTTTCAGGAGAAAACTCAAATTCTATAATGTTATATCTATCAGAAATTATCAGATATTACATTCATTCAATAAAATTATATAATAATAAATTAAAAAACCTATTTTTTTGTTATATCACTCATTTTCATTTTTCTTTTTTCGATTCTTCTCTCTTATTCGCAAAAATAAAATATAATTTTATCATATAAATAGAGTTTCTCTGGTCGTATTTTTTTTATACAGTTCTCTGGTCATATCATCAAATGTTACTAAACCCCCCCAGAAGAGGTTATAGAATTTATACAGCGTTTCTGTTAGTTCTATAACAATAACTTTTTCTTTTTATAATTTAAAATCTTAGGAATTATGAAGTTATTATGATTCAAGCATTCTTAAGATATAACGTTTTCATGATAATTAAATAAGAAAATCTAAAATGGTTATTATTAGCAACCCATTTTTAGAAAATATTTAATTTAAATAATAATAACTACATTATTTTAGAAGCTTTAAATTTATATGAATTTTATTTTATTTTATTTCATGGTGAAATTATTCTGAATTTTCCTTATTAAATTATTTAAATTTTAGTATTAACTCTATAAATGATTCATATAGATAATATGTAAAAAAAAGTATATACATAATAGCATTTATAAATATTTTATTATAAAATTTTATTATTTTTAAAATAAGGTCAATTTTAGAAATAAGTTTAATCAAATTATAAGTTTGAATAATTTTTGTTTTAAAAATATTTTTCATAAATTTTTAAATCATAAATATGTTGGCTAAGAGACTAACTCTAAATTTTTTTCATCCTAATTATTTATTTTTTAAAATTTAATTATTAATATTAGTTATTTATTACAATCATTAGATGTAAAAAAATAATAAGAATGAATTATAATAATTTTTTTAAAACTACTCAAAGAATCATTTGATTTTTTTATTTTATTTAAAAAAAAAACATTTCATTCTCTCTATTTTAGATTCTTTTTATAGTTTTTATTAAAATGTTTGTTGAATATTACAACAACAATATTACTAAATGATTTGTTAATTAACGTCTTGATTGATGGTTTTTAAAGAATGACAAAAAAAAAAGATATTTAGTGTATTAAAAAAATTAAAATTATATATTTTATAAAACAAATTTTATTTATTCAAAATATAAAAACATATTAAGAATATGTACTAGTATTTCTTATTCTTAAATTTAATTATTTATCATATTTGATAAGAAAATATTTTAAAATTTCATCTTAGTGTAGTAAGGTAAAATGGACATAGGATGTTGTTACATCATTAAAACTTTTCTCCTGTATGAAGAAAGTTAAATTTTTCTTTTTTCGTAAAAATAATTTGATAAAAAAAAGGACCAACCACATACTTTAAAAAAAAATTATGAGAAATATTTTCTAATAATTTGTTTTTAAATTGCATATGAACATAAAATATTAATATTTTCAACCTCAAATTCCTAATGGTGTATTTGATTTGATAGATTCATGAAGGAAGAAACTAGGAAAGATAGAAAATTGCATATGATTTGATTTGATGTATTGAACAAAGTAAAAGTGAAATCCGCAATAGTATTTTGCCAGTACAAAAGTGGATGAAAAAGTAAAGAAAGAAGTAATTTTTATATAAACTATGCATGGCAAAATTAACATACATGAACTAAGCAGATTATAATATTTTTAAAATTAGCAAAAAAATTATTGTAAGATGAATCTATCAAAAGCAAACTCTACAATGTGCAAATGATGTAGAATGGCGAAGTATATTTAAGGATTATTGAAAGTTGTGACAATAATTATTAAAAATGAAAATGGGCGTAGTCAAGTGAGTAAGTGGACTAATTGAAATGATATTTATTATGAAAAAATGGCCCTTTGACGTATGACAATAATAACTTGAGAGAAATTATAAGTATATGATAATAATAACTTGAGAGAAAATTTAAGTATATGATAATAATAACTTGAGAGAAATTTTAAGTATATGATAATAATAACTTAGAGATATTCACATAATTGTTTAAAATGCAATCCACATGTCAAAATGAAATGAAATTACACATGACAGATGAGGCAAACCAATTCTACTTTAAGATTAGTGACAGAACTCACAAAAAAAAAAAAAAAATAGAGACAGATGTCATGTGAAACTCAAATCTACGATTTAATTCAAATGTGTAGAGTACACTATTGATTCTCTCTTTTAATGAAATGTGTTTCGTTACGTTGAACTGGTTGATGTGGCAATGTGATATTGCTGAAGGTTGGGTGCTTTTTTTTATTTTGAATAAATATTTTGGTGAACTCTTCTTTTTTAATTTTTATACTAAA
>JAMLFT010005903.1:0-16872 GCA_026544285.1 Pachyrhizus erosus
ACTAGTAAAAAATGAATTTTAATTTCATAATTATAAAATATGAAAGACTAAAATTATATAATTATAATATCTGAGAGATTAAAATTATACAATTGTGATATTTTTAGAATTAAAATCGTACAATATAAATATGAGAAACTAAAATCGCATATTTATAATACATAAAAAAACTTTATTTTTACAATTAAAATTTAAGAAACTAAAATTTTATTATTAATTAAGATTACTTAGTAGCTCACGTTAATAAAACAAGATCCGTTTTTCAAGGTTCACTTATTTCCCTATAACTTTTATATATTTTGGGTCTTTACTCTAGGCCTTCTTTGGATACTTAAAATATAATGTTAAAAATCTTCTTTGCAATGTTTTGATGTTTTGAGAATGGAGAAGTTAACAGAAAGGACACTTATTTCTCTCAATAAGGACAGGTTCCGGGTAAATCAAGCCTTTATGGTGATGCTTCATACCAAGTCCATAGAAAGTGCCAGAGTCAAACTAGGTGAAATTTCCAGGCTTGTTTTATGAACTTTGGAACATTCCCCTTCCTTATTCGGTTATTGTTAAAAAGGAGCTTAGAAGCAGATAAAAAGTATGAGCTTATAAAGGTATATATTTGAAGGATCAATTAACCACTTTCAAATATGGTCTTGTTTTTGGTTACAACTGTGATTACAATGTCATAATTATTTGAAAAAAAGGGTGAATTCATTGATTGTTTGAAATAAAAAATCAATATGTCAAAAGAAGGTTCAGGAAAAAGAGAATGGGATTGATGGGGTAACCAGAATCCAATTTAATTGTTCCAAAAGAAAGAAACTTGAATTGGGATGCTGAAATTGTAGTTATGCTATACTGTGAAGCTACCGATGATATTGAAGATGCCTTGCTTCCATTTCAGGCCTCGTCTTTCTGCTGCCTTTCTTGTGTGATCTACATTGTCCCACGTTATATAAAGTGGTGTTAAGATCAAACGAATAAGTTTGTGAGAATATCAGTGTACCTAGTAGTGCATTATAAAAGCTTTCGACCTAAAGAATTATGGTCCCAACTTATAGAAAGGAATTAGAAAACATTGGATACTTATTATTTTCTATTAATAACTTTCAATAAGCACTGTAGAGGAAGGTTTGAACCCAATCTTCCAAATAACTAAGATTATCTTAACCATTAGAGAATCATTAATGTGAAGAAGCATCCTTGGCAAACAAGATTCTTAGATGACTAAAAGAAAAAAACCAAAGAAAGAAGGAACAGATGAAAAATAAAATATACTCGTTAAAATATAACTGTAGCATGTTCCAAATGCTTTCCTAGGAAGATTTCCATGCAAACATTCACACAATCCTTCACAAGGATTGCAAGGGTTTCATCTCAACTACAGCATTCGGCATATAATTGATGCCATATGGGTCCCACATACAGTGATATGGGGTGCAAACTAGCCCTTGAAGACAACAAAGAAAGAGTTACATTTCTCCATAGGAGGAGGAGGCAGAGGCATGAACATGTTGATGCAACAAGGCATGCCAAACCTTGCAATTGTTCAAGTTTGGTATCTCCTCAGCAACAAGGTCACAAAACCAAAGAGAAATTGATTGAGTTCATTTGTAGTAGTTGCTTACTTTGTGTCTGTTGCCCATTAGCTTGTCTCTGTTGTTTCATCAAGTTACCATGCAGAATCTGTCATCAAGCATTGAGGTGTGCCTGGCAATGGGCATGTTATGGATCAAACTCAAAGAATAGGATAAGTCCAGATTATTCTTCATTTTCTGACTTTGATTCTGATGTCACGTCCGGTAAGGTTAAGCCTAGTATTGATTCTGAAGACAGAAGAAACAGATTTTATTGTTTGCTATGCAAGTAGGATGCAGCTGAATCAAAGCATGATTTGAAGCCCAGAGAAGAAAATATGTCTTTTGTTGCATATATACTTCTCTTATGTTACAAGCCGTGACTACTTATATGATTTTTGCTTCTGGTAGTTTTAGCTGTAAGAAGAAATCTTAGGTATGGTGATGCTCCATACATATTTTATCAGAAAATGAAACTTTGGATTCAACATATAAATTTTTCTTGGTTAGTGATCTATTATGGATTTTATTTTGTTGAATAAAATTAACGCTCTTCTCAGTCATATTTAAAAATTAACTTGCTTGGCAAGAGTCGGATTCGAAGCCGAACTCAGCCATCTTGTATGCAAGTTATGAAGAAAAATGTAAATACTGTTTTGTCAAGAATGGGATTCGAACCCATGCCCTTTCGGACCAGTACCTGAAACTGGCGCCTTAGACCAACTCGGCCATCTTGACTATTGATTATAAATTTGTAATTCAGTGTTCATGTAGAAAATTTATGCAATTTAAGATTTTTTATTTCTTTTGTTCATGAAACTTACAGTTCATATAGCAGGTTGAGCTTAATAAAAATAATACAATTAATATGATGGAATGTATTGATTTATATCAATAGCATATTTTCCAAACCTAATTTTATAGAAATTGGTAGGTTAATTTAGAACTGATATTACATTAAATTAAATTAATATAATATGGACTTAATGATAAATGATATTTTTTTAAATGTTGGTTACATATATATATAGAAATCCTTATTTTCCTTAAACCGAAATATTTTAATATAAATATATTAGATTTATTTGTGTTTTCACAGTATGCAAAGAATTTTCTTGCTCCGATAACGTTCTAAAAAAATAGTAATTAAGGATAACACCTTGGAACATAAATATGATTAATCTTTTTTATTATCCATGCAAGTTATGTAAGAAGTACAAAAGGATGAAGTAAATTTTGAATTTTCATTAACTATGTATTGGGTAAGAGGGAAACTATTAAAACACGTATGCACACATATATGCCTTAAAACAAGTATTATTTTAAATATTTAAACTTAAATTAAATTATTTATCATCACAAAAATTGAAATATCAATTGTTAGTTATACTTTTTTTAAAATATTTTTTTAAATAAAATGATATCATAAAAAAAATAAAATATTCATGTGATTTTTTATATAAATTATATATTTTTTAAACAAAAATATATTCATTATCATTTTTTGTGATAAATATATATTTAGTAAAAGTAGTCATTAAATATATATTTTGCTAATAAAAATATTTTTTACTTTTATGTAAAAAATATTATAAATACATATTAATATGATATGTTAAAAGCAAAAATTAAAAGCACTTTAATTTAATAATCTCATTGAAAATAATTAATAAACTAAAAACAAAACTAAGACCTATCAAAAACAGAACTCACAACCATATATATATATTAAAATAAAAATTATGATTCATTTAGAATTGTTAATGCTGATCTAATGGATAATTTTATAAAATGATAAATTAAAAAAATAATTAAATTAATTTAACGTCATCATACAAATTAGATAATTAATAAGATTAACATAGTAATAACGATTATATGAAAGAATAATTTATTTAATAAAAAAATTTATGTTTAATGTTTTTTATATGTAAATTTTTTTAAAATTAATGACAATCATAAATCACAAGTGAAATTAACATCTAATTCATAAATTAACTAAAAAAAAAAAGTCTTACGGGCTACTATCCTCTATGACCAAGTATTATTATTTTTTCTTTTAAACTTTGGATAAATTTAAACAAATAAAAGGTCAAATTGGTCCGATTTGATTATCAACTCAAGCCAACAAAATATCAATTCTTAAATGATTCGGAGTGCACTGGCTCATTTGACCCCACTATTAATCCATACAGATTTACTTACACAAACCAACAGGAAAGACATAGGAACAGGGGGAGAAAAAAGTGCATGATCATGAGAGTGTAAAAATGGTCACCAGTTAAGAGCCTCGAGACTGAGAATAATAACAATGGTTATAAGGCACGAAGATAAAAGTGGTTACACCTTGATAAAAGTAGCTTATCTGCTAGGCGGTTTAAACATGCCAGAGAAAAACTTAATTCTAACCACACAGCTGTTTGTGTATTTTTTTTTAATTTGAATATATCAAAATTAAAAATACTTAAAAAAACAAAATTATCTATCACCCATACTAAATCATATTAGTGCATCTTTTTTATGTGTTGTGCTGTAAAGAAGTCATTGATCTGGTTGGTGCAGTCCAACCTCACGTTCAAGTATGAGAAGACTCGCCCTATGCCCATCCATCTGAAAGCCTTGAATTTGTGCTTCTGATCAAGGTTGCCATAAAGCAAATTGTGGAAAATTACAACCATAATATGCAAGGAATATGTTTAGCGATAGGAACTTGGGTGACACGAAGACTAAAATAAAATCAACAACTTTTGAATTCCATCAAGGTTCCCATTTTTTATTTTTTAATTTAACATTTGTGTAATGATACATAAATCCGATGATTAGTAATGGCTTCATACAGAATTGTTTTGTACCATATAACACCTCTGAATATGTAATTGGAGACACCTCTAAAACTAACATTGTGACAACTGTAATTGCTAACCACAACTTATAACATAGAAATCAAGAGACCAGCAAAGCATCCACTAGTTACAATTCTGAATCCCTTGAACTCCTGTGTCATGATTCGGTCCCCTATTTTTGGAATATCAGTTGCTATAATACGAAAATTTAAGACAAATTATAAGTTCTTGTGATTTATTGATGTGGTGAAGTACTGAAGTGACATTAGTGATATTCAAGCTGTCCTCAAGGAATGCAGAAATAGAACCGCCCCTGCTCTGCTCAATTTGAGTAAAAAATATACAAAGAGAGATGGTGATAAGATTAAAAGTTAGTGATTATATTACCACTTTTATGGGTATGAGGCAACAGATAAGCACAACTGAATCTAGATTCTAAAATTAAAATTTTTCAACTAGGTACCAAACTTTCTTAGACTAAGTGTTGCCATCTAAAGACCGGCCTAGTGAGAAGAATTTTGATATATTGCTTGAGGTTTTAGGTTCAAAACTCATCGTTCTACCAAAAAAGAAAAAAGAAAAAAGAAATCTTAAGAGTCTATTGGCATACCATCATGTAGATCCCTATGTAGTTGCTTTTAATTAGTTTTAGCGTGCATCTTCTAAAATGGTCCACCCTTACCACAGAGTGGTGATACACGTCCCAAGTACACTGGAGTTACTGCCCTAGGCCATGGACTTTCTTGATAAACCTTTAGCTTCATCTAGGTAAGTATATTGTTGTAGCATGCCTCACTTCTAAAGTGGTCTACCCTTACCACAAAAGCAAGGTATTGAAAAGTTTATCAAACTTTTTTTTATTTTTTGTAGTTGAGTACAACGTATGAAATTTGTAGAGTATTCTTCTGTAAATCTAAATTGTAGAGTAGTTGCACGATTTAGTAGGAGAATGAGAGAGACATAACTCATAAGATAAGTAGACCTGATAAGAGTAGCTGCACTATCTAGTAGAAGAATGCAAGAGACACAACATAAGTAAACCTGATAAGAGGGAAATATGTATGTAGGAAGTTACTCAAGTGGGATACTTGATTATTATGACAAGTGAAAATAATAAATATCGATTATTGAAATTATCGAAGTTAAAGCACATAAGTTTTTTAAAATAATCAACTGATTACTAGTTTTAATTTTAATTACTCACGTGTAGTTATAAAGTTAAGATTTATTGTTATATTTCCACACGTAATAAATCAGAATAAAAAAGATAGATTGTTAGATTTTTTTTTTAATTTAAAATATACATACATGTCTTTTTAAGTTATCATACATTATTTTTGAATCCGTAGATCAATTAATATCGTGTTATTTTATCCTAATCAATATAATGTTAAGTTCGAATATTAAATATGTAAATATCTTAAATATTCAGATAGTGCATTAGATTAATTGATAGCAATAGCTAATATGTTTGGCAAACCAAATTGTGCTTAATGTCTCCTATTTGAGACTCAAACCACACAAAACTCTTGTGTTGCACATTGCGTTCCCAAAACATTGTCTTAAAATTTTGATGATTAAACATTCTCTTGGGTTGAATAAAAAATTTGATGTGGTAGTTTATTCATGAACTCTAACACAGTGAACTAGTCTTTTGTGTTAGATTCTTTTTATCTGTTTAAATTACAATAATTGCTGTTTTTATTGAGTGATTTACACAAAAAGCTACCTACAGGTTAGATAGGTGGGTGAAGTTACCATATGGGCTCCTCTTGTACTTAAAAGCCGAAACATTCTCCATGTATCACTCACAGTCACAAACCAGAAATTTCCATGTACCAAACCTGCATTTTCTACATGACATACATTTTGCTTAAACAGGCAAGGTTGAGATCAATATAGATTAAATTGGTCGATCTAGAGGAATGTGACAAAGGGGAAGTTACATTTTGAGGTTAAGAGATCAAAATTTTATATTGAAACAACCATTGCAGGACTTTTCTGCTTACAGTGGCAAGAAGTAAAATAGTTAGCATTTTAACATATATATTAATGATCATAGGCCCTAGCAACAAGCTGCGTTATGAAATATAAAAAGCTAACATTACAATAGCCACTAAAAATTCCACTTTTAATTGAACTGTGTGTTATATCCCTCTTGCAGATCTATACTTGAAATTGATAGTAACAGGAATGAGCTCATGCACCACATCCGGCACCACATCCAGCCCCACATCCAGCACCACATCCAGCTCCATAAGGCTCTTGATCTGCTGCAGAAGTTTTCTCTTTGGATACACCATCCGCACAAGAAAAGATGATGGCTGGGATAATGCAAAAGGTAACCAAAACTACCAACAAGATTGCATAGGCATTACCAAAGAAATCAAGATTTGCATCCAAAATTTTCACATCTCTCAATTCTCTCACCATTTGTCCCTCTCCCTTTGCTTAATGGTGTGAACTTGTGGACAAGCCCTGTTGTTTCAGGAGTGAACATAGCACATGTTCATATGCCTGTTATATAAGCTATATAGAGTCAATTTTCTACATAAAAAAATAAAAATATCCTGCTATGCTGATGAAGACGGTTTCAAATTTTCATTACCCTTGAAAAGCATAAGTTATTGCTCCTTTAGACTGTGGTGGGCCACTCAGTTCTTGTCATGAAATTTAGTTGTGGGAGCTAACATCACCTGTAGTTTGTTAATTTTTTGGTGACAGTCGAATCTCGGATTACTTTAGACAAATCTTGTGACTCCAGCGGTCACTTTCAACTATTAAATTGGCATTCATGTTTCAATTACAAAATGGAATGTTTTTAAAATGATACTTGTCATACAACTAGAATAATAATAATAATTAAGTAATGGATAAAATATGATTAAAAAATATATTATCATAGTTTTATAATATTAAAAGTGAAACACCATTTTATTCTTAACATTAAAAATATACATAAAAATTTAAATAAAATATATTATAATACTTAGATTTAAATTTTAATAATACAGAATAATTTAACTAATACTCACAAGTGTACATTTAGAATAAAAATACAAATGATATATAATTTAGGTTAATTTTTCATTTAAAAAATTAAAATAGTGTCATATTAAGTATTTTTTTTTACTGACACACTGAATCAATTCTTTGACCCATTTTATCAAATTTTGACCGGATTTTCATTCTTTTAACCAATTATTTTTGATCCACCAATTTTCCAGTTCTTTTAACCAATTCAGCCCGATTTTCAAAAGCACTGAAAATATGGAAACGAAGCAAAACTTTGGTTTTAGACTTGGGGAGGTTGTAACTAGTTCAGTATTAAGTAGCAGTTAAAAATAAAATTATTTTGCTTAGTGGCTGCTTCTAGTACCAGCCCTTTTTAGACTAGAAATTATATAAAAGAACATTATTAGAGGCTCCACTTATTGTTCAGTGGAGTACTAAGACCAATAATGGTTTGGTTGTCGATTCTTATGGAAATTGGAAAATGCAAAGTTTGCAAAGGAGATTTTATCCTAGAATTCGAAGACAGTGCGGCTCATATTATAGTGTGTTGGTTTGCAGCTGCTTAATTAATTATGCTCCATGTGCTATGTTTCCAAAATTCAGCATCAGCAAGCACCATTGTGGGTTATAGCTTCAACCACAATTAGAGATTGGTGCCCCTACTATTGGTTTAGAGAGGTGAAAAGCCAATATTCTTAGCCCTTTCTGATACGAAACTTCATCCATGACCAGCTGTAGGTTATCTATCACTACTGTGTGTATGTTAGATGGTTCTCTTTATTTCCTAATTAAAATAAGAGTTTTATAATTATGTACTGTTTGTGTAAAAATTTATATATTATTAATCAATAAAAAAATCAATTTTAATATAACCTTTAAAATAATTATTATAAAAAGTAATAAATTTATAATATATAATAATTTGTGATTAAGTAATAATATAAATCTGCTTACTCTCTCTAATGCAAAG
Source organism: Pachyrhizus erosus (assembly GCA_026544285.1). Taxonomy (NCBI): domain Eukaryota; kingdom Viridiplantae; phylum Streptophyta; class Magnoliopsida; order Fabales; family Fabaceae; genus Pachyrhizus; species Pachyrhizus erosus. The sequence goes on from JAMLFT010005903.1 coordinate 8,400, forward strand.
ATCAAAAACAGACTAATAGCCACTGCCATTACTCTAGTTGTATAAATGTAAATAAGATGCAAAATTCAGGTTTTGAACTAATAAATCCAAAAGCAGAAAATTGAAGCCTGTGGAACATTTTCAATTTTTTTTTTCACAAAAAAGAAGCGAAAAACTGAAACTAGCAATTGGCATTACTCATTTTGTATTAAATATGTATATAAATAAGAGGTAGAATTCGGGTTGAGTTCTAAGTTTAATTTTCATATAAATCCAGAAGCAGAAACTTGATGCCTATGGAATGTGTTTAATATATATTGGACGCACTGTACATAGTCATAATGTTAGTGGAATTCTAGTAATCTAGGGGCTATCTGTTTGCCACATTAAGTGGGTTATGGACTACTGCACCACCACATCAGACGCATTATGCTTCATGTGACAAGCACAATTGTCTTGTCAAGAGATCATAGTTGTATTTTATGCAAGTCAACCTGCCTGGTGGGAATTAACTCATATCTTGAATTGTTCTTTAGACCCCTCTTTACCATATCATGGACAATGCTGATTGAGAACATGGGCAGCAGCACCCATAATTTCGAAGTTGGGTATCCTATTTCCAAATGAAAATCAACTAAACAAAAACTTGACCATTATTTTTTTCCCCTCAAATATTCATCGAAGTTTGAGTTTTTAATTAAGGTTGAATTACATAGTTGGTGTTTAAATTATTTGAGAATTTTTATATAGATTCTAAAATTAATTTTTTAATTAGATTCTTAATCATGAAATTTTTTAAATTGAATCTCTAAGAATTTTAAAATTGTCATAAATGACCATTTTCTTACTGTTTTGAGCCACTATAAATTAATTCCACAGTTCTATATTTTTTTTAGTTTTCTTACCAAATTACTATTTTTTTTATTTGATACCTACTTGAAAATTTTGAAATAATCTAAGAATCAGCTGAATAATTAACCTTTAATAATTAATTTCTCTAACTTTTTATCGCTGTCAGTTTAGATCTGTTCTTGAAAAGTACCATACATATAATAATACAAAGACTGCATGTGTTTCTAATCACACATTTATGCCAATATATAATAATACGATATATAGTTTTAATTTGATTCAATGATGTAGTCAGACAAAGTGTTCTGGAGTCTGACCTCAGCTTCACTTTAAATCCGAAATGTAACTTAAGTGAACTTTGAGGGACCTGAAAAGGTGGAGAATATTAAGATAAACGTTTTTCACATACTCCACGCCACACGCACAATTGTTTAGTGAAGAAAACTTACATTGGATTTTAGTGAAAAAAGAAATTAAAATAAACTACTCCTCGCACACAATCCATTCAAACACCTTTTTGAATTACACAATTGGACATGTATGTGTGAAAAATACAACCATTACATTGTTTGGTATTTGTATTCTTGGAAAGAAACTTAAACCATCATCTTATATCTGTTTTTTTGGTGCTCACAGTTACCTTGTAGCATCCATAGCAACTATTTATGTACTGCACCATATATTTTAAAGTCTCAGTATAATAGTTTATTGGGTTTTCTTTGCCTTCACTGGTCCTCTGGGAATTTTGTTGAGGTAGTTCTTGTTAAACCTCCTATAGTTTTTCCTGAGAACTACTATGATATCGCCGACCCACTTGTTGATTTCTTCCTCATACCGTTCATACACAATTGGCAGTGTTTGCATGCAGAGAAAACCTTGTCACGAATGAACCATGCAACAAAAAACAAGACATCTTATTACATTTAAACTTCAGTATAAAATCATATATAAAACACACTTAAATATGAATTTGATTTCTTAAAAATAGGGTTTTTTTTATTTTAATTTTTTAAAATTTATTTTTATTTTTAAAAAAAATTATTTTAATTGTTACTATTAAATAACATTATTAAATGATGTAATAATAATGATTTTGATAATTCACTGAGTTATTAAGTTTTGACAAAATAATTAATTATATATAATTTTTTTAATAAATTATATTTTTAAATTTTTTATCTATTTGAAACAACTAATAATGTTTAATTAATTAATAAAAAATTTAAAAACATAGTTTAATAAAAAAATTTATAAATATTTGTTTTATTAAATTTTATGATGATGCAATGAGTCATTAGAATATTAATATCGCAGTTATATTATCATTTAAAAGATAACAAATATTAAAATAAAATTATTTGATAACAAAAATTAAAATAAAAAAATATATCAAAAAATTAAAATTAAAAAAATATAAATGATTAAAATAAAAAAGATTCTATTTTTAGAAATTAAATTTATATTTAAATTATAAAAATAAAGTTCTTACATCATTTCTAAACTATTTGAAAATTTACAAGTGGATTCTTAAACTATTTTTTTTTAATTGAATTCTTAATTATGTAATTTTTTTATTAAGTCACTTGGATTAGAGAGATATTATCTTTTCATATAATATTCTTTATTTCCTCATTACTGCTAGTAGCTTAAAATCGTAAAAAAAATGACAATTTATAACAGTCAAGTGAGTAATTTAACCTTAAAAAGAGAAAAGATGAAGAAATGCTTACCGATATATAGCAGATTGACAAAGCTGAAGTAGCTTCCAATCACTGACAGAATATAGAGGGAAACAATGTGCTGAAAATGTTTTGAAAAATGTGATGTCAGATTCACTATTTGTTATTTAAGGAACTCACTTTAGCTTAATGAAGGACACAATGAATATAGGTTGTATACCAGAAGAAACATTGGCAGGTCTATTCCACATGAAATATATAGAAGCATTGGTAATAACTGGTTAAATCTTTTATGGAGGATGGAAGCTATCTCATGGAAGAAAGGTTCCTGTAAAATAATGTCCGGGATCTGGGGACCTTTCCTGAAGATATATTTATCAAAGGGAATTAATGTAACAAAAAAACAATATGTTATTTGATTTTTATACAAATAGAATAGAACAATATAAACTTCTGACATAGTTATAGAAAAAACTCCATAAGGATTTCCCTTAAAGCTAATATTCTTCCTTTGAAGCTTTTAATTAGGAGCCATGACAGCTTTTAGTGGATTGATCCGTCAGCTAGATTCAATACCAACCAAAGAGAATATGAATTTGTCATGATTAATTGGTCAGCCTATGTACATGTATGTCCATAAAACATATATGAAAATCACCCTTCAATTTGATGACATGCACATTACAAGTACAATGAATAAAAAAACAGTAGCATTTGAATTTGGATTAGTTGACTTATAGTTGAGTCACACTCTGAAAGTTGGGTGTTGTTTGCAAATATATGTGATATTAAAAATGAAGAGGAAAATATCTTGTTATCCATTCATAGCCCTAATTTTGATGTTAAGCAAATTAGGTACCATTTAAATATATCTGCAACCGTGGACCATATGAATAGTACAAGCATCGTGGTGATAGAAATGTGACAAAGGAGAGCCACGAAATTGTACTCAACGATCTCAAATAGAAACCATATCACTGTCATCCCACCCAAAAGAGCAGCTGATACATTCCTGTTCCTCCATAGTAACATATCCGCCACTGCAAGTTCCCGAATTATCAGAATCAATATATTCATGGATTCTCAAAAGTTAAATTAATTTCCTTAAAGTCACATCACTGGCATAATGCTAACAAACAAGAGAGAAAAATTAATGATAGCATTTGCAAGATTAGCTCTCTCATGAGTTGCTCACAAAACGCAATTGTACAAATAATGTACTAGTGTGCAATACTATGCCAATGAATTTAGTTTGATATGTCAAACATATTGTCTGGTCTTTTAATTTAGTGTGATATGCCCCATGTCCAACATGAATTCGTATAACATGACTAACAAAAACTGAAAAAAAAATTAACGTGGTACCTTTTCCACCTCCAAGAACTTCATGTATCGGTTTTTCATGTCCAAAGAGCTTTGGTTGTGCTCCAATAATTTCATTATCAGAATCAGACGATGTATCGTGCGCCATTGTTCCTTCTTGACTGATATTGCGTTCTAGTGCTACCATTTATATTGATCATTCGACCATATTTATTTATTCATTTTCATGCACAAGGAGAAGAGATTCTATGCTCAATACTAACGTAAGGAATGACTTGGGGTTAACTTGAGGATACCTTTCCATTTCCGCTAACACTCTAAAAAGTCTAAAGTATCTATGCCACGAATCTAGATGAGTCTTCTTTCAGCAACAACTCTAGATTTTTATTCAACTCCGTGTCGAAAAATGAAGTAATTAATAAACTTCATTTATATTTATGTTCGTAAATAATTAAATATTTAGGTTCATAGTATTATTTTTTTCTATATATACATTATATCTTTACATTTAAAGTACTCATAATTTGGTATCTTTGTGTACCTTTAAATAATGTATTCGTGCACTTGTAACAAAGCCAAAAAGTCAAGAAAAGATATTTTGGATTTATTTAGATTGTAAACCTATTTTTGCTATAAAATGTTTTTATAGACATCCAATTCTAATTGGTGTACATGTTAATGGGGGTATTTGCAATGTTAAAGTGTATGATGCGACAAAAAAGAAATGGGATTCAATCATATGGGTCAATTCCCTGCCCTACACTCTCGGACTCAACCAACACAAACAACAAACAAAAAGCAAAAACGTGAACTACCCCTGCAATACTTACTAAACAACATGTAAAAATGGTGTACACGAACATGGCGCTTCAACGAAAAACAATAGAAGAAACAACAATAAATCCAATCAGGACAAAACTCCTTTGAAGACAAACTAGATCTCCACATGTGCATTGCATAGCTCTTTACATATGTTTAACCTTTTTTTTCTAATAAAAAATAATTATCATTTAATTTCGAACCTTTAATATAATTATTAAAAATGACTTAATATAATTTAAATTTTTACATTGTATACATTATTAAAAATGACTAAATAATATAAAACATACAAAATTTATATTATATATTTAAAAAAATTGAAGCTTAAAGTTTAATTTTATAAGCATTATTATTTATTAAAGTAAGACAAAAAAAACATACATTTGTAAAGAGGTAGAAAATAAATTTTCTCAAATTGATAATCTATTTTGTGTGAAGGGTGTTGAAATTTTAAATATTAGGATTTTTTTAGTTTCCTTAACATTTTAAGCCTCATAAATTAGGAATTTTATTTGATTAATTTATTTTTATTGTTGATGCTTAGATATTCATTGAGAAATACACTAGTTGTTTTTCAATATCATTGAAAGAGATTGACTTGATTTCCTATAGATATGAGTAGCTACTTTACTTGGTACTAGTTCTTATATGATTATTTTTTTTGTGGGAGAAAATTTTAGTTATATTTTTTATGTATAATTAGAGATTAATGTTCTTGTGAATTATTTATTTCTCATGAAATATTAAAAAAAATGTTCTTCATATATAATTTTATTATTTTTTATTGTCATTTTACTACTTGATTGTGATATAATTTTGTGTTAGATTGTGAATTGATAAATTTTATTAGTTAAGTCAATAGGTATCAATGAGAAATTGATGTGAGTTTTGAAAGATTAAATAAGATATTTTTTAGATTTTTTCTTGTTTTAATTATCATGATTTATTTTAAAATTTTATTGAAATATTCATTGAGTTCTTTGAAAGGATATTATTCACCATAGCAAAGGAATAATATCATCTATGGATAAGTGCTTATAATATTATCATATATGTTATTGTTCGTTATAATAAAGAGATAATGTGACCTATTAACTAAGTGTTCAAAATATTTTTGTATATGTTACCATTCACTATGATGAAAATATAATATGGTATATATGTCAAATGATGACAATATTTTGATATATGTTACGATCATCATAGCCATAAACACACATGCACAAGCACAACCTTGATGTCATTTAGTGTATCAACTATAAAGAGTTAGTCATTTAAAATTAAAGTCTAGCACTTATTAAATTTCTAAGTTTTGACACTTGGCATGACTTCCCATACTTAATGCAACATCAACAAGTTCTAAGTTTTTATTATTTGTGCTTAGTGCATGCATATTTATTACACTCAATGTCATTAATAAATTTGTAGGTTTTTAGATAATGTTTAGCACAAATTTATCGTGCTTAGCTTTCCAAAACAAGCTTACCTAAGTTCTTCCATACTTAGGGCACATCCATTATGCTCAACACACCTTGAATATTTTTTTTTCAAATCTTCAACTTGCGATAAGTGTGCATTTACTACACTCAAACCTAATGTTTAAAAAACACAATTTTCACCATTTTCAATACAAGCCTCATTAAACTAAAATAGTCCATGTCATCATAATATGACTCTAGAAACATATTTCATGGATCAAAACACCAATCAATAGAGAATCATATATAACAACCATGCATCTTCCATAAAACTCAACCAAATTTGAAATCTAAAGCAACATATTTATTTATGATATTTCTCAACATTTTTGAACATTTACAATAAATTTGAAGATGTAAGACACAAAATGGAGTAAGGTTCTTTACATTGGTTCCACAAGCAAAGAAGATGAAAAACTCAAAAAGAAGAATAGGATGCTCCAAGATTTAGGAAAATCAATAGCACAAGGAAAATGAGAGCTACATATTTTCAACCAAGCTTAGTTTCCTAAATAAGTTGAAGGCATGCTTTAATATAATGTTTATTAAGGGGTTTGTTAACTAAGATTTATAAGCTAAAATGGCCACTAAAGGAGAATTTCTACTATTGAGTTTTTACTATTTAAAGGAGAATTTTTTGCTAAATATGATAAGGTACAATAAGCTTTTAATAAAAAATGGTAAGTAAAGTAGTAATCATCCTTGGTTAATGTGTTAACAACATAGGAAAATGTAATGTTTTAAAAATTGGACTGATTATTGACACAATCAAAATACTGAATTGATGAGTTATTGATCAAACTAATAAGTTAGTAGTTGTACTGCAAAAATTAGTGTAAATAACATACAATATAAATATATATATTAATTATGTCAAAAATTTAATAATTAATTATGATTGTTTGATGATAAGTTAATCTACTAAATAATTTTTAAGTTTTTGGTTTAATTATTTGGTGTGTCATTTTTTGTATTTTCATTAAATTTTATATTTTTAAAAAATAATTAATATTGATTCAATCAAACTAGTTCATTTGTTCAATCGGATTGATTTACCCATTCAATCATGAAATCAGTCAAATTATACTAGATTAATTCATATTGATGATAAATTCAATCTAACATAAAATTTAGATCAACCATATCATCAATTCTCAATCACTTAAAAAATTAAATTAAATTTATCTTTCAATTATTTTCAATCACTTAATTAATCACAATAATTCAATTAATTAATCACTTAATATTTTCGTGCACTTGTAACAAAGCCAAAAAGTTATTATGCTTTTAAATTTGAATGCTTATATATTATATAGGTTTCTTTGTTAATTATGTGTTTTAATCCATATCTGGTTGTAGGCAAGAACTTGGTTCCCCCTCCCTTTAGTAAGACAAAAGCCCTTCAGGAATGGAATCCCTAACAAAAGAAACATCAGTATGTAAAAGTTCCCATAAGAGGGTAATGTGAACAGGTGCTCTACACATTTCTTGGATGTAGTAGCCAAAACAGCAATGAAGCATGTAACACAAGAGAAAAGATTATGGATTCATTGGGAGCATAAGAGATTAAGTGCTCCCCAATACCAGGGCTTTTGGAGTTCATGATCTATCCTCCATTTCATGATGTCTCCCATGGTGGTCTGCCAAAAGTCAATACAGTAGGGACCCATACACACGTGACCTTTGACCATCCTTATCAATTTTGGCATCAGGGATGAAACCACGTATGAGGTTACAGGGACAACTGCCCCCCCCTGAAAACTCATTCAATAAATAATATTTTATATATCTAACAGTTCCAATAAACTGGTCCAAGACTCCAAGTCCATGTTAGATGTTCCTTCAATTATTACGCAACACCATCAAACGCTTGGTTGACGCCCCTTCAATTATCACGTAACTTTTTTTCTTTATATCATCTACAAGCGTCGTGGTCCCCAAACATGCCATGCCATATCAAACCGGTGGTGGATACGATGGTAGAGAAATTATGACTTGAACATAATAATGCAATTACCTCATGCTTAAAGTCCCTACCCCAAAATTTTCACATTTTTTTAAGTCTGGGAAAATGACAAATTTTATTGAAAGATATTGGTTTAAATATTAAAGTTAAATGTCTGAATTTCAGCTATAAATTTTCTTAACTCTATTCATTTAATTAATATTGAAAAATATTTTTTTCAGTTATAAATTTTCATGTAGTGTAAAATTATTATAAACTTTCCTAGACAAAGATGTGATAAATAAAAAAATTATATTATTTATATAATATTTTTTATATTTTTATTTTTATTTTTATTTTTCATTATCATAGTCATTTCATCATAGATTTTTTTT
>JAMLFT010005904.1:0-16871 GCA_026544285.1 Pachyrhizus erosus
GTGGGATTAAATATCAAATCTTATTTCTAAACTCAAAATATGTATTTTTAATAAATATGATCCTAAAATAGAAAATAATTGCTAATTTCCATAATAATAAATCCTAAAAGACACAAATAAATATATGAAAAATTTACACTTATCACATATCAACATGATTGTTTGGTCAATTAATAGTTAGAGTTTGTTCTTGTTTGGTCTATTCTTTCTTAGTTTGATGGTGGTAGTTGACACTATCATTTATTGTTGGATTTGATGTTATAAATGTCATCTCTAAGATCACAAATAGGAGACTTTACCTCAAATTTAAGTTTTTTCTTGATTTCTTCTAGATTTTTGCACGTGACATCCTTATCAATAAAGCACCTTGACTTTTTATGACCCAACTTCTGAAGTTTATATATATATATATATATGTATGTATGTATGTATGTATATGTGTGTGTGGAAGGAGGAAGATGAATCAAATTACACTAGTATAACTTTTATTAACTATTACATCATTCAAATAATTCTCAATTGGATAACTTTTTTCAAAACTCATTGTTGGATTAAAATTTTCTTTCACATAAATCATATATACAAAATTTTATATTAATATAAAATTATTTGATATCTTATTCAAATAGATCAAATTAGACGTAATATATACTTTTTAAAGTATGTTAAAATATAAATCATTTGATTATCTTTTTATTGTTCAACATTTTTAAAATTTGACTTAAACAATCAAAATAATATATAAAATTATAATTCAACAATTCAATCAATAAAATTCACATTTTATATAAAATTATTAGATGAATTGATAAAATTACATTACTATAATTTTATACTTTTCCTCTCACTCTATGTAATTTAAAGTAATTGAGGTTGAGAAGTTTTTCCCTCCCAAGGAGTCCTCAATTCTTATTTAAACATAAGATGTAAAAATATAAGTTTGAGTTTTTGAAAAAAATTGACAATTTTGTGTTTCTAACAAGATATGAAATAATGTAATAAAATAAATTTGTCCATTATCATTAATATTTAATTACAACACTAGATAAAGAAATAAATAAAAATAATATTAATTTAAATATATATACGTAATAACATTAATATAATAATTCAAATATTTCTACAACTAATATTTATTTGACAATTAATATTTTATTTATACTTCCTTATATTACATGTCAATTTGGTTTGAATATTAATACATGTTTTATGTAATTCTTTTTTTGGTGAATATATATATATATATATATATATATATATATAACCAACCTAGAAGTCTTTAGGGAAGGAAATATAAGCTATATCAGTAAGAAGAGCATTACAAATGAAACTAGGAACAACATAAAAAATATAAAACTGACTCAATTGCTCCAGCCCATGTTTAGCCATTAAATCTGCAACTTGATTCACTTCTGTTAGACAAGTGACATTTCAGTTACAATCTTATTTAGTTTTTTTTTTTTTTTTAGCATAAGACTATCAAAGTTAGTGACATAATTATTCTTTAGTTTGTTCTATCAGTTTTAAACCACTCAATAAGTGACCGTTACGTGAGAGTTTGTTATGTTTTTTCTTGATATACAAAATCAGAAGTTTCATTGAACAAAATTATGTTGAAAAATTTCAACCCTCTTTATTCAACACATGTCTCCATGCAATATTTCCATTAAAGTTATGTATTGCATGAATTCCTTTTATCATAGAATGACACGAATGATTAGCCCTACATCCAGTTGTCAAGAGGAAAATAGCATTTAGGGAATCTGAATACATCTTAATACACCGAATCCTCTATCCCAAGCAATACAGAGACCATGAAAAATAGCCCCAAGTTCCACCATTAGAATATTACATGACCCCAATTTGACAGCAAAACCACATAAAAAGACACCCTCCACCAGTAGCTTGTTGACCCTGATTTCTAACACTAGCATGACAGTTTATAGCAATCTTTCCCATGCCTAGTGGTTCCCAGCTAATATCTTGCAATCTATTACCCGTTCTCCCAGTCTTATGCGAAATAGTTGGCAGTCTGATAATGAATGAAAGCTTTGGTCATTGACATAACTTTATTAATAACATCTTCCACTGCCCACCTTTTATGATTAAACACTAGTTCATTCCTCTTCCACCATATAACATATAATGTAGCTCCAAAATTAATATTCCAGCTAACTCCAAACATCTGACTTACATTCTTTAAACCAGCCGCAATCCAATTTCTCCAGTCATCCTCTTGGAAATATTGATGAGTAGTACTGCCCTGACTAACTTTGGGGCAATCTCTAAAGCAATGAAAACCATTTTCAGGCAAAGTATGACAAACAGGTTATGTTAGAGTCCCTCTTTTTCCTTAACCCCAAACCCCCCGTACTTTTGGGAGAGCAAACAACATTCCAAGAAACATGATGAATTTTCCTTCTTTGATCAGAATCTCCCCAAATAAAATTCCTACAAAGTTTGTCAACCTCATCACATAAAGATTTGGGAAGAAGCATCGTCTGCATTACATAAGTTGGTAAAGCTTGAAGAACAGACTTGGCTAAAGTCACTCTTCTTGAAAAGGATAGTAGTTTTGATTTTCACGCATTTAACCTTTGATTCACCTTATCCAAAATAAATTGGAAAGCTCCTCTGGAAGGCCTCTTAGTAGTTTTGACTTATCCAAAAAATTCACATTTTACGTCTTCATAAGAAACCATCCTTTCCAACACCGCCTTATCCTCCTCATCCAAACCAGTGAATGCATTATTTAAAACATAAGGCTCAAAGATTTGATCCTCATGATATAAATTCTTAAAAAACTTGTTACCATCTCTTCCAACCTATTCGCGTCCGAGATCCATTCCTACACTCATTCTTCAACATTTCCACTTTATTCCTCCTCCTTCTTATTGCTGTAATACCATGAAAATACTTGGTATTTCTGTCTCCATCATGAATCCATCTAGCTCAAGATTTTTTATACCAAAAAAACTTCTTCAGCAAGGAGTTGCTCATAGGCTTTCCAAGTATACTTGAACTCCATGTTTACTCAAAAATCACATCAAATGTTTCTCCTTTAATCAAGCCAATCTAGCTTTTTCTTTAATACAACCTTCCACCTCCATAAACACCCAAAAACTTCTTTATTCCATCTCTTTACCTCCTTTGTAAAATTTCCTATTTTGCCCGACCAAGAACCTTGATGCTTACCTGTCCCCCATTTAGATTTGAGCAAATGTTGAAAATCAACATGAGTAGTCCAAATAGCTTCAAATCTAAAGGGACGTCTTTGTTTATTTTTTCGAACAACCTTCTCCATCCTTAGAAGTAATGGTCGATGATCAGGTTTCATTCAGTTTTGATGGATAAGGATTGCATCTAGAAATCTCATGCACCACGCCGAATTTATCAAGCATCTGTCTAATTTCACACCCAACTTCCCCTTCCTCTAAATACTCATATCTCCTTGATACCCCATATCGAATAATCATCCCTCTTGTAGAACATTCCTAAATGAATTAGCATCTCTATGAACAAGAGTATTGAATCCCTTGCATGTCATTCCTCGACAATTCCAACTTAAAATATTCATTATAACCTATTATTGATATTTGAAGGCACCACTCTACCTTCCTTTTTCTCTTATAACAACCCATTAGGTTCTTCACTCATCAAGGAAAGGTCTCATCTTATTCAACTTTGGAATAGACATATCAAACTCCTCCACACCTCTTCCCTTCTTAACTAAGTTTATCGCTTCCTTATCCACATGTATAGTGATCAAAGGCAACACTTGAGATGCTAATGTATTCCTTTCAGCAAATAATTGTAGCGCTTTAATTTCTTCCAACGAAGTCGAGATACTACATATATTCTATTGTGATTTATGCATCAACAATTGGGACATAAGTTCTTTTTGCACATGTTCCTTATTTTTAATAACTGGAGCATTGCTTTTTTTTAATACTTTTCTTCACTTCTTTTTTAATCTCAATCTTCTTCCCTCATTTAAGATTCTTACCACCATTTACACTCCTAACACGAATACTTTTATTCTCCATCTCCTTTTTTTGTATAGCAACTATAGGTGGTGTCTTCCTTTTGTTATCCTTTTTGGCCAACACCATTTGTGTATCCTTAATAACCAACTCCACATGGTTCTGACTTGGTGGGCCAGTTTTTAGTATCGATTCCACATTTGCCACTTGATTACTCATTATTAACCTTCAGATCGGATGCATTTGACACCTAATCCAACATTGGCTCATCCTCTAACGGTTTTGCCTACAAACCAAACCCCGATCCTTCTCCTTTTTTGTTTTCCAAAATTTTAGTACTTATTTTTTATCCGAACTTTTTTATCACTACTCCATTACCTTCTTTTTTTCTCCAATTATTACACTGCACAATCATCCAGGGACCATAATGCTTAGCTTCTTCATTCATGACTTCCTTACTTTGTGAATCTTGAATTACCTCCTTTATCATAGGGCTGACATTAGTCGTAGCCTTCTTGTGTGGTGCATCCATACCATTCACTTCCAACTCAGTATTATGTGCCTTCTCCTTCCCCACGGACCTGGGTTCTTCCACTCCAAGATACTCCACTCAGACATCTTTCTTGTGACCAAAATGTCCATACCCAAAACAAATTGAATGGAGATCTTCATACTTCAAACTCAGTGAAAACCCTCGTACGACGATATACGAGCAAATTTGCCTCGTGAATGTATAGAAGTTAATCTATCCACATTCAAAAAATTCCCTAATGCCATACCAATCCTTTTTAAAAACATATCATTGTAAAGTTCAATTGAAAGACGTTGAATACGAATCCAAACTGCGACTTTACTGGCTATCTCTTTCTACATAAGGAAAAAAGTTTCCATCTTTGAACAATCAAATAGTGAGCTGTCACCATCCAAGGTCCCTCAAATAGAGCAAATTTGTGATCTTCTTCATTGCTAATAGCACATAATAATACCCATCATGCAAATCAATAATTTGAATCTTCCCATGTTTAGACCAAGATCTTTGTAATTTGGCTTCCAAGAAACGGAAATTCACCCTTCACGCTAATACATTAACAACCAAAAAATATTTCCAAGGAGAAGACCATTCCAAGATCTTCGCATCAATGATAGTAATGAGGAATGATAGGTCCTCCTTGCATTGAATCGCAACTAAGTCTATTTCTTTTGGAATCTCATCCAAAGCATCACCTTCCAACAAATTATTACTTCCCGTCTTCCCTCTTATCTAGAGATGAGTTTAGGGTCGAAGTTCTCGGGCCGGTCGACCCGTATAATCCGCGATTCATATGGATATGACTCTTTTTTTTTTTTTTTTAAAAACTTATTTGAATTGTAAGTTATTTATTCGTTTTATTTATCCTGCGGACCATTGGAGCTTATCAGCCAGTCTTGCGGACTTATCTATAGACTTTAATATTTGGTTAAAAAAAATAATTAATAATTTTTTTATTAAATAATTAATAATATAACATAAATATGAATGTATTATATTGTTCATATTTTTATTTAAATATATTATATAATGTGAATGTGATAAAATAATTAATTATTTATTAGATAAATATTTTATATTTAATTTAAAATTAAATATTAATTTTTTTAATCATATGTGAACTGCAAATTTATTTGTTTACTCATCAATTGAAGTATGTTTAAATTACAAATTAATCAAATAAATTTAAATAAATACGAACTTAAATAGACATAAATTTAAATAAATAAATTATATGTATATCCATCTCTATTCTAATCGCTCCCTCCCACGTGTTGGAACAATGTTTCTTTATAAAGAAATACCATTTTGTTAGCACCCTCCATCTCTAAACTAATCTTATCCTCTGTTTCTTTGATATTTTTCTTTCTACGTTGTAGAAAGTCTTCCCCTTGACTAGATACAATCACCGACAGCTCTCCTCTCTTATAAATCCTAGCAGCGATCATCTCTCCTCTCTCATAAACCCTAACAACACTCACGTGGCTACATATAAAATTTGTTTTCACATTTCAAATATTTATTGGTCAATTACATATTTTAAATATTTATGCAATTAATATTTATTTATCAATTAACATTTTATTAATGTTTCCTTATATTATCTATCAATTCTATTTAAATATTAATACATGTTTTACATAATTCAAATATTACATATCATTTCTATTTTAATATTTCAAACATTTATTGGTCAATTACATATTTTAAATATTTGTGCAATTTATATTATTCGTAAAGTAATATATTAATATTTTCTTATGTTACGTATCGATTCTATTTGAATATTAATACGCATTTTACATAATTCAAATATTATATAAAAATTCTATTTTAATATTTTAAATATTTATTTATAAATTATATAATTTAATATTAATATATAATAAATATAATGATTTATTAAAGAATATATTTGATATGACATTACGCATCAATTTGTCAATTCACGTTTAATTATTCAACTATTTAATACAAAAAATTAAATTTAAATTACATTAATATTTAAAAGTTGTAAATGTTTGTACTTGATTATGTAATTTGAGTGATTATTTTCTATCATTTCATCTAGGCACTATTTCATCTAGACTTAAATATAAGCAAAATTATCTAACCTTTATTCTAATTGAGAAAGTTAGTTAATGTCCATGAAATCTACTAATCATATTTAAAATTATTTTTTTTTTAAATTTCATTCATTAGAATTTAATATAAAAAATAAAAAGTTATTAAAAATAAAATTTCAATTAATAAAAAAATATTTTTAAAAATATATTATTAAATAGAGTAAAAACATTTAAAATTTATTTATATTTAAATTTATTTTTGTTATAATTAAGTTTAAATGGAGTAATTAGTTAATTAAATTCAAATTTTAAATATTTTGTTATTTTAATTTCAATTTTTTTATTAAATTTCCTTTTGGGGTGTCTTCTTTTTCTATTCTTGTTTTGTGTATATTTTTCTTCTTCTCTCTTTATCACACTACTTATTTTGTTTTTTTTTTTTTTTTACTTTTATGCTCTATCTCTCTCTACAACCTCAAGGTATTGATTTCTCTATCTCCTTTTCTTTTTATTAATTTTGTTGTTTATAACATTAAAAATGAAAATGATAAGTCTAATATATATATACGAGAAGAAATAAAAAAACACCAATGTAATTTATATCTTCTATTATATCATTCAATAACTTTTAATTATATATATATTTTTTTTTTCAAAATTCACAGTTGGGTTAAAAATTCTTTTCATATAAATCATATTTATTAATTTTTGTATTAATAAAATATTCTTTAATTACTCATTCATATATATCAAAATCGACGTAATATATATTTTTCAAAATATACTTAAACATAAGTCATTTTTTCACTTTCTTATTGATGTTAAATTTTCATAAATTTGATAAGAATATCAAGTTAATGTATAATTATAATTTAATGATTAGATCAATTACATATTATATAAAGTTATTGAATGATTTAAATGTTGATGTAAGCCACACTCACACACTCACATTAAACTTGTTTACAAACAAATCAAGTAGAACTATACATAACTCAAGTTTAACTCATTTATTTAACGAGTTTAATTTCTAACTTAAATTCAATTCATTTGGTTCATGAACTATGTTCAACAAATCATTCATCTAAAAATGGAGTTTTAGAAAATTTATATGATTTTATGTTTCTTTTTCATATTTTGATCTTGAATTATTATGGAGATTTTATGTTTCTTGAACTCTTGAAAACTTAAATTTTATTATAAAATTGTTACTTTGGCTAATTTTTTTGATATCTTAATATATATCTTACTCTGTCTTAAAATAACTTTTGTCTTTGGTTTATTACACAAACAAATAAAAGTAATAAATAGATGAGAGAATATAAATTTTATAAAATTAACATTATCATCATTAATTCATTTGTAATTTTTTATGAACATTATTATTATTATTAAGGATATAAATATAAAAAAATAATTAATATTATATTAAAAAAACTAAAAATAACTTTTATTTTGAGATAATTTTTTTTCTCTCTAAAATGACACATTATGAGATGGAGGCAGTATTTTATTTACAACCTACAAATTGATTGTGATTAAAAAAAAAATAGAGACAAAATTAAGAAACTACTTAGTCATTAATATCTAAAAGGATAAATGGAGACCTTTGAGTAAATGATTTAAATTTCAAAGCATTGTAAATTGTATTCCATTAACAGATAACTTATATGTACTAGAATCAACCTTGCATTCTTAGCAATTAATTAATTATCAATTATACATTATAAAATAAAATTTTGTCATATAAATAAATGTCATGTGATATTTATTTTTTCCTAAATTCATCATTATTTTCCTGTATTATATAATTCATAAAGATATATTATTCTATTTAATTATAGTAATTAAACTTATTATAAAAAGTATATATTTTGATTACATTAATAAATTTAAATAATTAATCTTAAATGAATTTTAATTCATATAATATTATAATTAATTTATTAAATTTTATACACATCAATATATATTCTAAAACAAAGTTACAATATATTTAGAATAAAGTAATTAAGGTGATGAGGAATATTCATGATTTGAGCATTCCATAGTTTCTTTTTTAAATTATCTAATTATTAATATAAATAATTTTACTATGAATGTCAAACTTTGCAAGAATGATTATCTCTACTTCATGTCTTTATAGTTTGACTTTTTCAAGATTATTCACCTATGTGAGATTTATCTTATGAGAGGACAATAATACAATGACAATAAAGAACTCAATCACAAAATAAGTACATTAGAAATAGATCTCTTTTGCTTGAAGGAGGAGCAACACAAAATAAATAACAATAAAAAATTATCACAATTACATAAAAGATACCAACGATTTTTTAACGTGGAAAAACTCTTATCAAAATAAGGATAAAAAATCATGAGTTATTTAGACAAGGAAATAAATCTATTATGATCAACAAGGGTATAAAAGAGTCTAAATCAAATGTATAAAAAAATGTTAATAGTAAAACAAGAAACAAAACTATAAAAATTACAAATAAAGAATCAATAAGATGAAAAACCTAAAAAAATGGAGTTACTGTACGAACTTAATATCTCACAACTTAGATCTCATTTTCATGATCCAACCGTTCAAAATAAAAAACTAGATGTTATGAACCTACTATCAACATTTCAACTAGGTCTAATGATAAAAAATTTGTAGTTGTGATTCTACGGTAAATATTTTGTGTATGAGTAAAAATTACTTTCCTTCTTCTTCTCTATGATGATTGATGTTCTTTTGTTTTAGATCTAACTATCTCTCTTTCCTTATTATTCTCTATGACGATTGGTGTTCTTTTGTTTTAGACCTAACTATCTGTCTTTTCTTTTCTTATATCCTTTTTACTTAAATAAGTCAAAAACCTAATAAATTTTTTAATATTGGGTTTTTCTCCATATAGGAAGGAAGCCCAATACCCAACATTATCAACATGGTGTGACATAATTGATAGATACCGTGTCTTTTAAGATTATGGTTAGAGGTTCAATAACTTATATATGCATATGAAATTTTTTTTGTTAGGAAATGTGAACCTCTTAAATAGACACAAATTAATCTTTGACTTCTAGGCAATGATTACTTGAATTCACAAAAAAAAAAAAAAGCCTATGTCCTCACGTGAAAACTTGAACCTTTTCCTTTTATTGAATTTATTTGCTTCATCTTTTTATTATTACTGAATTTATCATTTTTTGTTTTATATTTCATGTATTTTATTTATCCTCTTTCTTTAAAGTAAATTTTTTATTTTTATTTTTTTTACTTTTTTGGAATATGTTTAAATATATGACATTTAACATTTGCATGTTGATATTATTTTGTTATATTTCCATAACTTAATTATTAAAATATATAAAATGGTAAAAAAAGGATTCACATAAGAAAAAACATTATTATGTTAGTTTTTTGGGTATAAATATTATATAAAAGCAAGCTTTAGTTTTTTTTTTACTTTTAAATTCATATTTTTTCTTTTCTAGAGGTATTTATCTTATTATTGTTTTATTTTTTAAAAAAAGAATAAACTTTTTTCTTCATACTTTAGGATAATTTCATTTTTTATTTTCTTTTAATAATTTTAAAAATTTATAATTTTTAGCATTTTTTATTATGAACTAATTTTTATTATCCTGTTATAATATTTTAGTGTTTGAATTATTTGTATTGTGAATACCCAATTTTCTCTACTTAATTATTGCTAGATTTTTTTTAAAAAAATATTAAAAATGAAAAATATAAAAATATATAAATAAAAATACAAAAAGTCTGTCTTAGAACAAAAAAAAAAAATGAAAAAAAATCAATGTATAAAGTTCTTTGGGATCTTATACAAACAAAAAGAAAAAGTAAAGAAATAAAAAAGATGAAAGGAAATGATCAAGTTCATGCTATTTTAAGTATGGTCCAAGATCTTCTTTTTCTTGGTTCCCTACCTCCACCATTCTTGGTTCAAGCAAGTCAGGTTTATCTCCACCACAACACCGCACAGTTTTCACTACTCCATAACAGCTACTCAAAGGAAACAATTATCCTTTTACAGACTTGTACCATAAGTATCAAGAATTGGCATCAATTAAAAAATGAAATAGTGAGAGAAAGGTTTTATGATCACAAAGAAAACACTCTCACTCTCAACATCATAACTGAGCTGAGGCACACACTCCAGACCAAATGCACTTATACTAGAATTCAATCATCACAGTCTCTTTCTGTTTCTTGTTACTTCTAACCTTCTGTTTTCTTTTTCTTTTTTCATTTGCTTGTCATGCTATTTTTTTTTTCTTTTCTCCATTTGCCTTCTCCTCACTTTCACTCTAATGTTATTTTATATATATAAATATGAGCTGCAGCCATTCCGTATCCATGATGTCTTATCATATATATAAAGTCTTGTGGTATTTGTTTTTAATGTGTAACTCCGTTTGATTTTATTCTGTCTTTATTTTCTTTCTTCTTTTTCTTTATTTTATTATTATTTTCTACTTATTTTGGCACATTCATTTTATGGGTTTTTTTTTTCTTTTTCACGTGTCCAGTCATTTCAATAACATTTATGTTGTCACTCTTTCTTAAGTTTAATGTTATTTCAAGATAAACAGTATAAGTAATATGCACATATGTGTACAATAGAAAAATATAGTAACGTTGGAAAATTTGGTGTGCGTTTTTTTTTTAATATATTATAGTAAGATAAAAAGAAATTCTTATGGAATTAATTGAAGTCAGGTTTTATTGCTATTTAACTAAAAATATGACAATAACAAAATTCTAAATAGAGAAAGGATTATTTGGATGCCACATCCTCTTAATTATGTAGTTTAAAGATGCAAGTAGTGCTAGTTTGTTATCTTAAATCTCTTCTCTAATTTTAAAACACATAATAACAATACAATATTAAACAAAAATATATTATAACTAATTTTAATTAAATTTTTTTTTATAAATAACATCAAATTATTATTAGAGAAAAATTAATTATCTTAAAATTTTGGTGCACAAGCTATGACAGTTTGATGCTTTTAAAACTTCTTTTTAAATTGGAGTTTGGATAAGGGTAAAAGGTGAAGGAAGGTGACTAGAATAAATGAGTGTTATGGTTTTGGTACGGGGGAATGAGGTGAAGGAGGTTAGTAAAATAAAATGGAAGCTGAGATTTTGAGATAAAAAAGTGGAGTGGAGGAGAATGATAAAAAAAAAAAGAGGAATTGGTGAACTTTTTGAATTTTTTTAATTATAAAATAAATTTATTAATAATTAATTTGATGTGATTAAATAGTTAAATTTTATTAGATGTTAGTGTAAAAAAATTTTATATTGACAATACATATTCTACCTTCTTTCTTTAATTTCAATTAGATAAATTATAGTGTAATTTTTTATCTTTTAACTTTCATTAAAATTTATTAATAATTTATATCAAGCATTAAATATGAATATTGTAAAAATCTAAACAAAACTAAGTGTGAGTATACGTGGATGAATGTTAATAAAGTTGATTTTGAATAAAATTGATTTAGTTAAAATAGATTTTGAAGTTTATGTTTGGATGTTTTTATTTATTAAAGCAAGTTAGTAACAAAACTAAGTAAAATGTTTTTTATTCAACGTAAAAACTATTTAAAGTTGTTTTAACTCACAATTCATTTTAAATCTATAATCAATTTCTCAATATGAACTAAACATATGAAAATTTACTTAAAATTACATTAATTAATATTTTAACATGATTATGAAAAATTCAATGTGATATCGAACACACCAAATATTTTAACTAAAGTAATTAATTCAATTAGCCTTCAAAATTAGTTTGTTCTATTAAGTTAATTCACATAACGTGGTGCATGAAATATATTTCTCAATATTAATTTTAAATTTAATTTAATTTAACAATCACCTGAAAAATATATTTTTCCAATCATCTCAAATCACTTTTGATTATTTTTATTGCATATTTTATTTTTAAACTGTTTATCACTTTCAACCTATCATTTTTTTAAATTGATTTTTAGTAGTTTTTATATATATATATTTTTAGTTAATAACAACATTATATCATAATATAATTTATTTATAAAAGTGAAAAAATAATTTATACGTTCTAAATTATTTATTTATTATGAATATTAATTATAATATAATTTATACATTAAAAATATTTATTTATTAAAAAATTTAGTTATATGAAAATAAAAATTTATTTTATACATTACAAAAGCAAAAATGTGCATGTGTGTAATAATATTTATTTTTATGTAATTAAAATATACATTAAGAATATAACGTCTCTTTTTATTTATTTTAATTCAAAAAATCTTTATAATTATTTTATTTCGGATAAATTTTTAAAACTTAATTTACTACGGGTTCAATTTAAAAGAAACATGACTATTACCATCATATTTGAGTAACTTGATATTAATTATAAAATTCTATTTAACAAGACATGATCCGATCAAAATATAAATATTACATTCTTTCAAAGTAGCTAACTAGTACATCACACAAAAGTAAAAGTCTAAGATAGTCAAAACATTTATTTTTCTTTAAACATTTCTAGCTAGAACACTCTGAAAGATCTTCTTCTTCCAAGGATTCCTCTCGTTTGCCTTAACTATTTGCTGGAACTAAACCATATATTAGTCTTGGTGTGGAGGAATTTGAGCGCATCGCTGAACTACAGCAAAATCTAGAAGAACTCTTATGTATTTAGGTGGTGGGGTTTGGGATAAAACTACTGTGATATCTATGTGATGAAATTGTCGTGCAACTACTATGTTTGGAAGTCTAAAAGCAAATTTGACATAGCACATGAAAGTATTGTCTCCACTAGTCAAGTCATGTGTCCATCGATCCTCCAAGAGTATTATCATCAAGTGGAAAAGGGATTGAAACTCGTTCGTCACCTGTATCTGAAATATTGGGATTGTAGGAGTGAGTAATTTATCCTTAAGCAAACACATGCATATATAGATTATTTCTATCTATCGTAGACTCCCATATCACCGTAATATGCCTAATTAGAGATTCTTCTAATTTTAGAGTCCTTCGTAGCCTCCAATACTACTAACTCCGGAAGAACTTACACGAGTGTGCCAATAATAATCCAAGTTTACATTTTGGGTTGATGATCAGGAGTACATATTCTACCTGGTATTGGGTTTAGGATGCTTCCAATCAAATCTTGGTAATGTTCTACTTTGTCGGGGATGTCAAACTAGTTCTATGACACCATTTTCACTCTAAACGGTTCACAACTTGACACCTTATCTACCCTTAAGGACTCACCAGAGTCTACGAACATTTCTCAGGTACCTTTTGTGGTCAACCTATGCAATTTCCATTCTTATTTCTCATACGTTAGGGATTCTGACCCATTCCACCCTTCTCTTCTCCAATCATCAATCTTTCTCGATATTGACTTTCATTTCATCAGTGTAGTCTTGCGACAACGCTATTTCATTCTCACTTTCAAATATCCAACCCTAGTTTCGTTTAATTTTTGTCTGGGTTAATTCTTAGTTCATCGTCTATCCTAGGGTTGTTTGTAACATTTGATGGTCAATTTTGAGACAGTTATAACAATATATAATTTCTTTACTTTTAGTAGAGAAGATAAATCATCAACATATAATATAAGAATATCCAATTCAAACTAAACAAAATTTTAGATAATATATCAAAATCACATATCAAGATAATAAGAAAATGGTACGATGGTCTTTTTGAGTAACCTTTTGCGATTATTTATTTCTTTATTTTCTCATCTCATATTTCTTCATATTCATATCTTATTCTATGCTATTTAGCCAATTACTATTAGAATTCAATTAAGAAAATTATTCATATGTTAAGATTAATAAAAAAGAATAATATAAGGGCAAAATCATCTTTTTCAAAAACTATTATTCTTATCTTCTTTAATTCTTTTATTTTCCTCATCTTTTTCCTTCATAACTATTTATTTCTCTATTCACTCCTAGTTTCAGTTTAATTAATCAAATATTAAAAAAAAATTATGTACTATTCAAAAAAAAAATTTAACTTATAATTTGCTCTTATTTATTTACTAAATACTACTTAGTTAAATTATTAAAGAAAGAAAGGTACAACTTCCTTTGAAAAAAAAACATACAAATGTATTTGAAAGAGTATACAACTTCCTTTAAAAAATATACAACTGTCTTTGAAAAAGTATACAACTTCCTTTGAAAAAAGTATACAACTCCCTCTAACTCATCTTCTTCCTCCTCTTAGTTTCTCTCCTTTTCTTCTCCCTATTAGTCCCCCCAAGTCCCCCGTCTCTCTCTCTCTCAGCCTAGCTTTCTCATTCGTTCTTCTTCCACTGCTTAGTTCTCATCTCATACCAAGAGGATGACAATTAACAGATAGAATTTCATTTTAAATTCTAAATTTCCCAAACTCGTCATCTTCTCAATTTTACCTTATTTATGGCCAATTCTTATAGTAAAACAACTAATCATATTCGAATTTACCTCTAGATGAAGCTTTAACTTAGAAATAAATCAAAACATCTAAGAAATTATAGGGCCGACAACCATGGCGGTTTGAGAAATGACCAAATCAATTTTTTCTTAATTTATCACTAATTTGCATAATTTAAAGCTCGAATATGTGTGAAAAATGATCCAAAATAAATATATGAAATTAAAACAAAGAATAAACGACTCCTCCTACTTGTTTCAAACTTTTTTGATGAACCAAAGCGAACTTTTTGGTTTAGGGTTGAATTCGAGCTTCATTGCTTCGTTCTTGTTGATTTCTAAAGGAATAGAAGACTTGCGATATTACGAATTTGTCTGAATGTGAAACATGAAAAATCAATTCACCTAGCCAGAGGATTTTTGAATCCCTTTTCATCATTTTCCCTCTTTTCTTGTCCTTCTGCTCCCCTGTTAAATAGTCCTTTTCGAGCTGCATTTTTGATTAATTTAATTGCTAGGTATGGACGAAGACAACTAGGTAGGTTGCAGGACTTAATTGGCAGAACGACATGGGAGGCTCGAGGTAAAGGAGCTCTATCAGCAGCTTCTATAGCGTCAATAATGGTTGGAGGAAAACTTATGTAGATTTTATTTATATAAGTTTTCAGCAATGGGCCTAACAGTTAAATAACAATCCTTACTTTCTCTAAACTTTCCTAACCCACACATTTTATCCTTCGAATTCGTCCCCAATGTTTTTCCTTATTTTGCTTTCATTTTCTCATTTTATTCACTTGTATAACATCTTTATATTTTTTCTGGGCCTTATGCATGTTTGGGATGCCCAACCCAACTGGTTAGCATATTTTATTTCTCCTTCTTGGTCTTGGGTTCGAATCCCAACCAGGATTTTTTCAATTTTCTTTCTTTTTCTATTTTCTTTTACTTTCCTTTTATATTTTTAAAATTATTATTTTAACTTTTAAAATTTTTCTAAAATTTCTATAAATCCCTTTATATTTTTCCTTTCCTATTCTTTTATTTTCCTTCATCAAAATATTTATTTATTTTGATAAATCTTATTTATTTATATTTACATTTATTATTTTCAATTTATCTAAAGTATTTTCTTAATAACCTTTCATCTTAGTTTATAATTTCTTCTCTCCATTTCATCTCTTGATTAATATTTCTCACAAGTTAAATATTCTAAATTTTAACTGCACTAAACTAAAATATTTTAATAGTGAAGGTGAATTGCTATTTTTTTAAATAAAATTTTATCATATAAAAAGAAAAATGTTACAAAGGAAATATTATTAAATGTATTAATCATATTATAATTCAAATTCAAATTAAATAGATATTGGTTAATGCATGATTATATTTGGATTATGATAAAAATTTATATTATGATAAGAAATTATTTTTAATTAATGATAAATTATTTTAAAGATTATTAAAAGTTAAATTAGAAATAAGATGAAAGTTGTTGGTTGAAAGATTGTTATGAAAATTAAATATATAATTAGAGATAAAAATAAAGAGGTGTGGTTTAAGTTGGTTTGTAAAAAAATTGAACTCGTGATTCAATTAAATTAAATAACATTAAGAAATATATTTGAAAAAAATTAAAATTAAAAATAAAATAAAAATATCTCTCTTTATGAACATGTGAATTTGTTTGTTTCTTTAAGTTTCTATTCTTGTCACTCTCTCTTACATTCTCTTTCTTTTGATATATTCTCTTTTATAAAGTGGTGGACTTTAAAATATATATAGTATATTATAACTTCTCATACTTTTAAAATCAAATATTAATTAAATGGTTTAACAAGTTATACC
>JAMLFT010005905.1:0-16868 GCA_026544285.1 Pachyrhizus erosus
TTAAAATTAATTGTGAGAGACTAAAAATAAAATAGAATAATTTATGATATTAAAATTAATAAAAAAATATAAAAATTTAAATAAATGAGAAACTAAAAATATATTTTATTTTAATTTAAATTAACTAATTTTTTTTTAATTTTTTATAAATTTATTAAGTATCTTTTTAAAAACTAACATTATGAAAAATATGCTGACTATGCGAGAGTTTTAGTTTGGGTCAACTTTTAAATTTAGGCCCAACCATGAACCTAAAGACCCATGCACAAGTGTAATAAAATAAAAGTCTTAAGTTATTAAGTTGTTGTGTATTACTACTGCTTTTATAACTGTGATTGGACATTTTTTTACAAGGTTATTGGGCACCTGTAACGAATGATTCTGAGAAGAAACAAACTACAAAATCAAAGTAAAATAGAATTATATTGACTTGACGTGTATTTTAATTAAATTCAATTTAAACTATCTTAACCCATCTAACTAATTAATCCATACCTTTAATTGAACTAATCATTCAAAATTAGTTTGGTATATTGCATTTTGTGTTAAAATCTCTTATTTTTATAAGAGCGAGTTCCAAAGACGACTATTTGTTATCTGTCACTTTAAATCAATTTTAAATGTTCTTACAATCAATTTTTCATTTTTCAGCGTTATAATTAGTGTTTAAAAAATTAGATTAGTTATTAAATCTGCGAAAATATTGGTTTACAATTCAACCTGTGAAAAGATTGGGCAACTTTCACACATACAAGACTTATACGCACACGTATTTACCTTGGGCATAGCTTCATTTCAACAAATGTGTATAAACTTTAGAAAGCAGTAAATTTAACTGTACAAAAGAGAGGAAGTACAAGATTTTAAAGGAAAGAAACTTTTTCACACCTTTGTACACTAAACTAAATCATCAAAACACGACACTTGTATACATGCAAAATTGGCAAAAGAAAAACAAACAAATGGTGATGCATCAGATGACTCACTGGATGACTCGATGCTTATGCCTCGTATCTCAAGGTTATTCAACTTCCTTGGTCTTCTGTAATATTTCAACAACAGAGAACAGCAAACAAAACTGACAGAGGAGGCAGCCATAGCAGCCCCAGCAATCCAGGGTGGCAATCGGAACCTTGTAGAGGGTAAAAAAGCTCCAACAGCAATTGGGATGCCAAGCAAGTTATAACCCAAAGCCCAAAAGTAATTGGGACGTATTACGGGAAAATGTTTTTCTGTAATTGTCAATGGCAGTTATGACATCCTCCATGTTGCTCTTCATGGGGACAATATCAGCAGCCTCAATAGCAATGTCTTTACCAGCACCTATTGCCGTTCCCACATCTGCTGCTACAAGTGTGGGTGAGTCATTGATGCCATCCCCCACCATAGCCACAGAGTACCCAGAAGCCTGAAAGAGAAAAAGTAGCCACTCAAGATGTTACAACAGATTGCATATTCTTCGGAAGCAGTACACACAGCTGTCGAAGTGAAACTCAAGCTTCGTTAAGCAGAATTTGAAGTTTATGGTATGTGAACTAAAAAAACCAGCAACCAAACCAGGGAGTTTGGAAAAGGAATGCCACTAAGACAGAATTTGTAAATACTGACTACTAAACGTAAGCAGAACATATACAAGTATTTTTTTAGTTACTTTTCATGAAAAGGATATAGTTGTCTAGTTATGGTTTGAAATGAGGTGGTATTGTTTTCAATTTCAATGCCTCAAAGATATCTCATCGGTCAGTGTCATCTCATAGATGAATAACTATCTTTTTCTTAAAATTAAGTTGAAAGTTGTAATCATTACGCAGTAGTACCTGCAATAAGCCTTTCTTTTTTTCTACTTTTTGATCCGGTTTGGCCTCAGCAATAACATTTTCAACTCCTACTTCCCTCTCAAAAGAACTTGCAGTTCTGAAGTCATCCTGGTCACCATGATGCTCTTGATTTTCATGGACTTGAGAATGGAAGTAACTTCCTGAGCACCTAGTTTCAATGGATCGGATACTGTTAAAACCCCAGCTACTTTCCCATTTATAGATACTAAAATTCCTGTTTGAGCCATCTTTTCGGCTTCAGCAAGAATATCTTCAGCAACAACAGGAATTGCAATGTTATGGTCAGCCAACAGGCTCTTATTACCCATAATTATTTCCTTGTTATGAACAGTGGCCTTTACTCCATGTCCTGTAATGGAAACAAAATCATGTGCTTCTGGCCAAGAAGGGTTCTCTTCATCTCTAAATTTTTTGGCATACTCAACAATGGCCTTAGCTAGTGGATGCTCACTATTCACCTGAGATAGGAAAGTAACATTAATGGCAATTGTTTATTACATGCATATGCATCTATAATCCATGAATTTTAAAAGCACTAGGGCAATTAACAAATTAAATAGGAGTCATAACTTAAAAAAAAAAAAAAAAAAGCTATCACAATCAGAAAACAAACTACTGTTTGCTATAACTATTAACTAGACTAAGCTTTTGAGAAGGAGATAGGGTAGATGACTACCTCAGCTGCAGCCACAAGTTCATAGAATTCCTGGAGCA
Organism: Pachyrhizus erosus; assembly: GCA_026544285.1. Classification (NCBI taxonomy): domain Eukaryota; kingdom Viridiplantae; phylum Streptophyta; class Magnoliopsida; order Fabales; family Fabaceae; genus Pachyrhizus; species Pachyrhizus erosus. The sequence goes on from JAMLFT010005905.1 coordinate 2,553, forward strand.
CCATTTTTGTCAATAGTTCTGTTCTCACTATCACAAGTTTCCCAACAGTGTGAGTACCCGTCTTATAAAAAACAATGCAGTTCACCTACAAGACAGTCATAAACATATTCGCGTGTAACTAAATCCAGATAAAATCATGAAAGGTATAGATAATTTTGAGATGCCACAACATATAACCAAGGAAAATCACGTTAACATTTGATAGTGATATCCGAAAAGAAAAAAACTATTTCCTTTCGCCCAGCACAGCATCAACAAACAACAGTTACATCATATTAACAACTGAGAAATGATATAAAGTGAACATGTTACGAACATTAGTACTCCTTTCCTAAAACATATTTGATGTAGGATTAAAGACGTTTTTGGTAAGTTTTTTTAAAATTACTTTTAAAAAAAAATTAAAATTAATTTTTTTATAAGTTAATAAATTAATATGTAAAAGTTATTTTCTATAACTTTTTGAAATGATGAGTTTTAACTTACGTATTAAATTAATTTTAATTTATGAAAAAGTATTTTTCATCTTTTTTCTTTTTATTTACTCTAATTAGCATAAATGAGTCTCAAATACGACTTGATATTTAATGGTTTTTCCTATTCTTAATTTGTTGTTGTTGGCATTTGGCACTTTATTAAGTGTTAAGTGAAGGGGCTAATCTAATGCCGACCTTATGCGTAGTCTCCAATGCATGGCCTCCTTTGATGAGCACAGACCATGAGATGCACCGACTCTATTCTCACTCACAGCCCCGGGATGTGCCTCCCCCGTTATCACGTGACTCTGCCCCCACCGTAAGCATGTTCAGAATTTTCGCATCCAACTCCAGGAACATACATAAACACCATGGAGGTTTGGAATCTTGGATGTGGTTTGCTGGTGATCAGGTTTTGGGTTCTAGTGGACTTGCAAAACGGATTCAAGCCTGGAGGAACACGACCTGCAGCTCCATTCCTTTGATTTCTATGCACCATACTTAAACGGAAACAACAAGTGTCTTGTGTCTTTGTTTCCTTACTTACGTTAACCAATCAGTGATAGAAAAAAGTTTTTTTTTTTTTTTTTTTAAATATACCTGTTTGATTCCACGTTTACACGCAAAAACTCGTGCCAATGATTAAGCGAATTCTGAAGCTTTTATGTGAAATGCAAAAACAAATTGATACTGATCCAAACATGCCAATAATAGATAACAAGTCAGTCATATTTGAGTCTTATATGTCATGTATATTTAAGTAAAAGCTTATTTGATCTAACGCTTTGAATTTTATTAAAACGTAACTTATAGGTAATGTATTGTAAATTATACGTTATTAAACGCTGACTTGTTTTCTTTAAAATATTATCCATTAAACTTTTTTCTTTAAAATGGAAAATGTACTTCAAAAAATTCATATCCTAAAATTGAATTGAAAACTTATTGGTCATTAGGGACATGATTTCTCTAATGAAGACTTCTCCTAATTTTGATAGATGCCAGTTAAAATTAACGTTGTAGCTTAATATTGGCAAGGAAGCAAAATAGATTGCAACAGACCCATTCCATTAATTTCTCACTCAGTTTCTATTCTCTAACCGCTATCTTAGTCTGCTCAAAGTTCCACCTCTCGTGTCTCCCAAAAACAAGGATCTTATCTGTTATTTCTCTCCATAACTTTCATTGAGTCTGTTGCTCCCGTTTTTCCATTCTCTATTGCTCCCATCCCTTTCTTTTCATACACTTTTCAAAGGGCGCTTCTTCCTCATTGCTGGCAAAATGGTATTTGATTATCTCTTTCAATTCTCTTCTTTTTTGTATGGCATATTTGAACCTATTAGATCGATCATGTCTTGGAGAATGAAAAGCCATTTCATCATGTGCATGCATGCTCCCTACAACAAATTAACTATTTTCAAAAGATGATACCAATTTACTACTTTCTACGTTTCTTAACGTCTCATATATATCCCGACACGACAAAAGAACCTGTCGTGTCAGTCTATGAAGGTTTAATTATATGTTATATGTCCTCTTAAAAATGGAAACACAAGTTAATTAGGAATGAGAAACTGCATAAATTAAAAATGATAATCTTTTGCATGTTGTGACCTGTGACGAAGAATGAAAAAACAATCTTGAATTACAATGATTAAGTGTAGTAGTTAAGTCGTTTGCTTGATGACAAAAATTTGTGACGCAGGCAAATGCAGCGTCCGGAATGGCTGTGCATGATGACTGCAAACTGAGGTTCCAGGAGCTTAAAGCAAAGCGAATCTACCGATTCATTACATTCAAAATTGAGCAACAACAAGTTGTGGTCGACAAAATAGGGGGACCGACGGAAAGCTATGACGATTTTCAGGCCAGTTTGCCAGCTGATGAGTGTCGCTATGCTGTCTATGATTTTGATTTCACGACTGATGAGAATTGCCAGAAAAGCAAGATCTTCTTCATTGCATGGTACTAGTCTACAACTTACTTGGCTTCAATACAAATCAAAATCACTTTTCTAACCTTCGCATTTTATTCTTAAATTCTACCCTTCTTAAGTAATAAACCAAATTCTTTAAGGACGTGGCTGGATAAGTTTATCTATGAACTCCAAGAATAAAAAATAAGATAAAATAAATTTCACTTCTTGCCTAAATTAAAATTAATTTATGTATTTTTTTCTTCAGAAGCTTTTTTCATTGAATTTCTCTGGAAACTAAAATATATAAACTTGTAGATAACTTAAATACAATTTACTTTTTATTTTGTTTTGTTTTTCCTAAAAATGCTTATGAAAAAGTTTTTCAAAACAGGACCTAAGACTAATAAGATATATTGAACAACCTGTTGAATATTCTCTGTGTTATTGATATACCGGGTGCAGGTCACCAGACACTTCAAAGGTGAGGATGAAGATGGTGTATGCAAGTTCCAAGGATAGATTCAAGAGGGAACTGGACGGCATTCAAGTCGAACTGCAAGCAACTGATCCAAGTGAGATGAGCTTGGACATTGTGAAAGCGCGAGCCTTCTAAGTCCCCCCTTTTGCTATCTCAGCTCTCCATCACAGTTATAAATTATTTTTTTCTTAACTGTTTGACAACATTGGGGGCCATTGTTATTGCTTTTTTTTTTGCCTGGATTCAACGACTAAATCCAAAATGGCATGTATTTTCTAATGCATCTTTCTTCCAAGCACTGTTCAGTTTTCCACTGATCTTGGTTAGTTTCATGAGGCAATGTGAGTGGCTGGGTCAAGATCAAATAGCATCTATTATAGGTTGACAATCAAACCGCTTGGTTTTTTTCACTTGGAAGAGGATTTTATGTAAAAGCATTTATTATATACACCTTTTTTAACTTAACTTCTTTGAAGTAGATCATGGACATGATACATTATTTATATTCGCTGAAGTCTGAACGAACAAAAAGGCTTGTGATTTACATTAATGCAACCTTACAAACAAACGGAAGAGTGCATGGCACTGACATGGCTATTATACAACGATTCTTTCTTTTCGTTCAAACTCATACAAGCAAAAGAGTAATGACTAAAGGCCCAGCTATGCCGTCCAATTCAATTAGGTAGGTGGCAAACCTAGCAGGTGATGGAGATTAGTTGGGAGAACAATTCTATTCGACAGTGAGCAAACCATTTCCTAGGTAGGTGGCAAACCTAGCAGGGAACCCTTAATTAGGTAACTAGCCCAAAACATAATAAATAATACAGAATGAAATTTTCATAACAACTCAAACACTACTGAGCTTTGTAAAAAGTGACCCCTATTACACGCATCATAATATATGTACCCAGATCTCTGAAAAACACGTGGGTAAAGGGTGCAAGATGAATAACACAATGCTCGGTATAATATACAAAGGGAAACACTTGAACAATACAATCTTCTATTTAACAATTTCTAGACTTCTAGTCCGCTAGTGCTATACAACAAGACCTTGTCGTGCTTAAGCCTAACACAAACCCTTTTTGACCAATCATTTACAATAGAAACGAAATTAAAGAGTAAAAATAAAAAGAGAAGAATGTAGTCAGAAAAAGTATTACTGTTGTGTATGTCTCTGCTTTAGTGTAGATCTGTTAATTTTGAGTTCTGACTATATTAAGATAAAAGTGCAAGTTCAGCCCAAGCCAAAGATGATGACTTGAGCTCCACGCTTATTGATGTGTCAATTCTGCTCTCCAGCATGCTACATAATTCTTGCATAGATGGTCGCGCAGTTGTATCAGGGTTGATACAAAGAATTATTACCTCGCATATCACTTTGAGATCTTCATATCTAAAATTTTTCAGCTGGGGATCCACCACACGTGACATTTCATCTGGCATTTCAAGGTAGTCCTTGGCCTGCAGCACATATATACGTTTAACAAATATGGCTTAGTAAAATAGGGTCTGAAGCTGAAAAATTATACTTTTAAACATCAAATTTCAGGAAGTTCCTTACCCAGTCCACCAAGTATCCTTTGTCCTTACAGTATGGAGGTCTCCCGCTAATTATCTCTAGCAGAAGTACCCCAAAAGCAAATATGTTTCCTTTGGTATCAAGATGGCGTGCTTCAAGGGAATTTGGAAGAACACAGATAGCACCTTGGCTGCCAATGGAACCAGAATTCTTTTCTGATCTTTCCAGAATTGTCTTCCAACATTCAAAATCAACCAACTGCAATTCAGGTTCATGACAATGAGAATCTTAAGCAAGCTTTTGGATCTCGAACATAACACATTGTAAATAAATATAGGTGCATGTTACTCTATTTCTGCTCATTCTTGCTTGCAAGAAGATATTGAGCCCAATTGTAATTGGTAAATTTGAAGAATTGAACTACCTAGTGTGCACACCTTAGGGGAAAATTCTTCTGTAAGGTATACAGCACTAGAATTCAGCTCTGAGATAGTAAATGGAGGCTCCACTTCTGTATGCAAATACTTGAGTCCACGTGCTATGCCTAAGGCAATCTTCATACGCCGTGTCCAAGAGAATTGACATCCTTCTTCATCTGCAGTCATAATTGTGTGATGAAAGAACTGAAACACTTAAAACATATACACCAGCTGAGAAACTTGACTTACAACAGTGAAGGTGATCATGAAGTGTCCCATTTGAAGCATAATCAAAAACCAACATCCTTGTAAATGGAGTGTCCTCTCTACAATAGCCCAGTAGTTTTCCTATATTCTCATGATTTAACCTTGCCAAGTCTGCCACCTGAATGACATTAATAGCATAAATAAATATTAAAAGATTTTGACAATTATTTGTCTGCAAATTCTAGCATGCTGTAGGCATAGGAAATTTTCCATTAACCTCTCTCTGAAAATAGAGCTCAAGATATCCTGTCCAATGCTCCTCCTTGATGCAGAGGGAAATCACAGCAATCTCAGGCCCGCCCTTCATTGTTCCCTTGTAGACCACACTATCTGGTGAGGACCCAATTATGTTGCTGAAGTCTTCACAGGCCACTTCAAGCTCCTGTCTGCTATACCTTCTCACATCCTTCAACATCTCAGGGTCTGCACATTAATAAAGCCAATTATGTTGAAAACAGCTCTAGAACTAATAGATGTAAATACAAAGTAGGGTAGAAAAAAACAAAACCTACATACCTATATATACTGCCGTATGATCTTTCTGGCTTCCAGATTTTTTCCAAGGAATAATGATAGATGATTTTTTGTTACATCTCTGAAAAGCAGCAAGAACAGCAACCAGAAAGAGAGAGCCCACCATAGTTCCAGTTACTATTTCTAGAGCCAAAAGCCAAACAGGTTTTGATGCTCCGTGATGCTTGGACACATATTCAGCAGGTTGATGGTTTGGATTCACCAATGGCTGGCTCTTGGCACTGGCAGGTGAAGCACCCGCTATGAAACAATGTTCAATATTAGATGCAAAATTAGGAAGGAGCATTTAAGGTAGAGCATTATCCAGTGTATGTTAGACTTCACGAAATTCTTTTAACATTTGTAAATAACACAGAGATCCATTCTCAATACCATCTTGGGTTTTCAAAAGAGGAATACAAAGTGAATACCACTAGTGTAGCTACTTCACAATAAAATCAAGACTCGGTTCATTTCATCTCTTCCGCATGATTCAAATATTATGAGGTGTCTATGAAGAGAAATTTATTTCATTCTTCAATCTTGAATTCTTGAAAGGTAATGTCAATACATACCACACTGTATAGAAGACCGCTGCTTTAAATTCTGGCCCTGGAGGCAATTCCCTTGAAAGCTTAACCTGCCAGACATAGTATACGTATACTAAATATAGTGGAGGAGTAGAATGCGAACATAACCAGGTTATCAAATAAGTACCTTGGAAGATACTCCAAGCATTTGGGTATGCTACCAACTAAAAAATTAAATGAGAAGTCTGCTACTTTCAACTGTGACGAACGACAGAAGCCAGTCACATTCTCCTTTGATGCATACCTGAAGAAATTATGCAAATTTATAAGAGACAGATTAACAAAATTCAAACTTTGACTGGTTTAACTTGATTTTGTATACTTTATGTTGAACCCGACTACATGTTTTTCAGCCACAACAGCTTTAAGCTGATTCCTAACCCAATGGGCATTTAAGTCTCCCTAATGAAATTCTCTTGCATATTGAATGGTTCATGAACATGTTAAAAACTCGACATTAATCATTGCCAATAATAAAGTATCCTATTCCATTTAGCATATATCCAAAATATCTCCTTCACAGTAAACTTCAAAGATAAATCTAAAGCATGACCATATACAAAAATAAAAGTGAATAAAATTTCTCTTTTGCATTAGTCACAACTAACGAGTCATGAAATCATGAAAAAAGTAACATTCAAACGAAACAGTAATTTGCAGCATTCAATTGTATACAATACCAAAATTAAGCTCATTTAACCATCGCTATGTACAATGTATATAACGGAGGCCTACAATCTATAGCCGTACTCTTAAAAATAAGTGTTTTAACAACCAGCAACTGGGAAAGAACTACATGAATAAGGATAAGGGTTCCCTGAACCAAACTACAACAACTCAATTATAAAAATTACACTCACATCCCATGCATATTTGAAACAAAATTTGAGCTACCACCAGCAGGAACAGGTCCTTGAAGCCTATTCCTATCCAGCCGAAGTTCTTGAAGGTATCTCAAGTTTCCAAGCTCTGGAGGTAGCCTCCCAGTCAACCCATTGGACTGCAAGTTTCTACAAGAATGCAAACAAATTCAAATAAGTATGAGAGTCAATAATTTTATCTATGCAAGAAGATCATTCTGAATTTCTTTTACATTTTCACAACTTGGGTTAGATTTCCGATCTCTGGAGGAATTGGTCCTGTTAACTGATTCATTCCCAAATCCAACACCTTGAGAGATTTTAACACACCAAACTCTCTAGGTATTATTCCAATGAAATTGTTGCCATGCAAAATTCTGTATAAACATAAGAACCAGATATTAGTTTCAGCCATGCTATTTCAGAACCAAGACACATAGTAATCACAATATGACTAAACTAAAGGTTTTCACTTTTTGGGAAGTATGGCTAAGAGAAAGAATGAACATACAGTTCTTGCAAGTAGGTGATTTGCCCCAACTCTGGTGCAAGAAACCCCTTTAATGATGATCCTGATATGTTTCTGCAAAGAACCCCAATCTTTAGTGCTAGGAATGTGCTAGCTTAGAAATTCACATCATCAGCCATGTCAAATAGAAACAGTACAACCCCACCACCAACAGCGGAAAATAGCACCAATCAGAAAAAGACCAATAATATCTTACAGTTTGATGACATGATCTCGAACCATAGTGCATGAGACGCCGAACCAGCTACAAGGATCTGATTCCACCGTATCCCAATTGGACAAAACTTGATATGGGTCTTCATAGACAGCTTCTTTGAAGCTCCTAAGCGCCCAAACTAACAAGAAAAAAAAAGAAACAACGCAATTACTTTTCATTGCTATGAACACCGTAATAAAAACATGGGTAGCCAAAAGACAAAAAAAGCCCATGTCCATGAAAAGCAAAACCAATCGCACAATCTTGAAACTTGCAAGTTCATACAGGAAATTGAGCTACCTACCAATATCTGCAAATTAATGACACCTAACACATTACCTTAGAAAATTAAATAGTTAAAAAGATTTTGGCAGCAGGAAAACATAGTATAACATGAGTGAATAGCTGAGATCTGAAAAAAAAAGTGAACACTCCAACAAAGCACATACCTTCGTTTGAGGGCACAGTGTCCGAAACCACAAAAGAGAGCGTGGAAATCAAACTGAGAAACAACAATGAAGTACAAGGCTTCATCTTTTCCCTTAGTTTGCTATACATCTTGTTTTGTTAGCCACTCACTTCACTTCTATCTAACAAAATTCAAAAAGCACTTTCCAAGAAAGAGTAGAACTCATGTGAAGAATGGAAAAACAGTATATAGCCCAGACTAGCTGGGAAAGAATATAAGCTGCAACAAAGTTTAAAAGGTTCTAAAAATCTGCATTGTTTGCTACTAGCAGGTTTTGCATCAAAGTGAAAGAGGAGTTTAAATCCAAGATTTGGCAACTACCGGCGGAAAGAATAACCAACTAGCTGGTTGGAATGAGAGACAGAGAAAACTAAAAGTGAGCAAATTGTTAGGGTGACAATGACAATGGACTCAAGCCATAGCAGAATGAAAACTTGGATTGAAAGAGAGTTTAGCCAACAAGCAAGTGCCAACAATTAATTTGATTAAGATTGCCACATACACATAAGCTGTTAAAGATAGGCCTTTTTATTTTTATTATTTATTATGTTAAGGAAAATGTATACAAGAGAGAAAGAAAAGATAGAACATGATAGAGAAAGAGAAAGCAAAAGTATTATTGGGCATATAAATATGTTAAAAATAACGATTTATGCTGTAAAGACAACTCTTCTTTTCATATTTTCTTTTTCTGCTTCGTCAAATAAATTAATTAGAGTGATTAGTGAGGTAATTGATGATGGAGTGGGGCTTGATTACTATTACTAAATTATCTCGTGAAGTTGGTGGAAGAAAGAATTGATATCTCAACATTTTTGACAAAAGTCGTTCTAAGTTAGTCAACAACTAATATGTAGGTTAAACACCGAGTAATCATAAATTATGAGATGTTCAAACTCCAAGGGATTGGTATTCTATCTAATAATGACAAAATTTTGTGTGAAAGTGCGCAATTCTTATTTTGTGTGTGTACGTGTGTGTGTGTGTTTTTTTTCATCTAGTGTTCGATCAAACATGTGTATATTCCATCAAGTTCACAGTTTTTTTTTTTTCCTTTTCGTGAAGAGTTTTTCTTTAAGGAAATTGTTCTTAACTTCATTCATTAAAAACGTTATTTTCTATCAAGTTTGATCTGTTACAAAAAGATTATCACAAGATTGCGATATATATAAAAAAACCAATAGCATTTTAGCAAACTTGTATCTAATTGGACTTGTAATATTCAAGAATATGCGACTGGTTAAAAATTTTAAATCATTGTCAGAACATAAAAACATCATCACAATAAACGTGATTTTTTCATTTTTGTTCTTTCAAGTCGTAAAACGGTGATTTTTCTATTATTGTTTTGTTTCCTTTTGCATGTCTTGCCTTTTTTTTTCCTATATTTTTTTAAGTGTACGGGTTAATTATTTGGGGAAAAAAAATACAATCAATGCATTTGGTAAAGCATTGGTTGGGCCAAATTAACTATTTCTGTATTTTTTTTAATACCGTGATTATTGGTTGGTCTGATTTTTAATTATATAAAATATGAAGTAAACAAAAGTGCTTTTTTGAAAAAGCATGAGACGCTTCCAAAATTCCACAGTTTACAGTTGTTCTCCAACAAAAACCAATATCAAAGCATGTGTAATGTGTCAAACATCTTCTAACCTTGAAATCTAACAAACCCCACCCCACATTTCGTTTTCTTGATTGTGTTTCTGAATATCAATAGGCCACTAACACCTAATAAAGATGGCCATCATGCGTCTTCAGGTTAAATTTAGTTTATTTAATATTCACTCCTATGTCTTCATGTTTATGTCTTCTGTACTTGTTTAGTCATTTACTTAATATTATGGCTAAAACAATAAAGCATTGTCCGTTATGGAAAAACTAATTAATTAAATCTGAAGACCCTTTCATTTTAATTGATTTTTCCCACCTTTTCATTATTCTGATATGATTATATTTTTAAATGGTGTAAGGGTAAAGTCTCTTTCTCTATACATGTTAGGGGTTACGAGACAAATGGAGATAATTTTTTAAGCTTGAAAGGCCCTCGCTAATGCTTCCAAGCTAGACATTCTAAGAATTAGAGTATATTTAAAGGAAGGAGAAACCTCATCGTGTCATGATTTTGATTCAAGATTGCAGAGTTAGACACCTTCAAAACTCAGTTATGCTTGTAAAAATAATAATAATAAAACAAAATTAATTAAGTAAGGTCAATAATGGGTATAAAAGTAATTTTCTGTAGCTCAAATTGTTTTGATTTTCTGCAAAAGGATACAGAAAAATTGATAAATAGACAAAGAATTTAAAAGTGAAGACTTATGGTCTAAAATAAGACAGTGTGAAATTTAAAAAGCATATCACACTTTTGTGTAGGTCTCTTAATTATTTTTCATGTGCAAATTTTCAACTTAAAATAACCTTTTTAAGTGGAGAAATGCCACTAACGTAGTATTTAATATAATTTTTTTGAACACATTTTCTATTATTAACTTAAATTTATTAAAAAGTTACATATTTTTATGAGTTTTATTTTTTATTTAATGAATTTATGATCTTATAATTTTAATAAATATTAATTAAAAATAAAGTATGTGTTACAAAGAATATACTAAAAAATATATTGTTAAAATTTCTCTTCCAAGTAATATATAACACATATTATCTATATTAAAAAATAAAATAAAAAAAAATACTATCAATCAACAATTATTAATATTATTTTAAATTAGTATCAAGGCTCACAAAAGACCAACTTATTCGCCCAATCTTATTTAACATTAAGGCTATATTATTAATGTTTATGTTTTAATGTTTAAACTTAATAAAGTATTATTAATTATTTTTTTAAAATTATAAAATTTAAGTATGTATTGTATAAATATTGGTTGAGATTAAAGACACATGCTAGTACAACATGATTTAATAATTTCTTGTTCAAATAAGTCCTTTTTTGTAAGTTTATACACTCTTTCAAAAAAATACAAAACTTACTTAAATGTTAAAATAGTTGGAAATGACAGACTCGTCATAGGTCGAATAACACAGAGCTCATCCATGGCAATATAGTTGAAATGCAGCTCATCAGATTAACACATGCATGTTGTGTTTAGACAACAGAAAAGAGAGAATGCATAGAAATGGTGAGGAGATAATAAATTTTAATGGTTTGACATCGTGAAAATAGAAAGAAAAGTAAAAAATATAGCTTTTACGTTGATTTATTTTCTCACTTAATGGATTAGGTATGAAATATCGAAGATGAAGAATGAAGTGAGAATTTGTAAAAGGTGGTGGATTCAGATCCATGCCTCTCTTCATTTTTCTTGGTATGAAGAGTGTCCCATGACATGAGCTTTTTTATCGATCGATAAGGACCTCCACATGTATAATACCCTTTGATAGAGGAATTCCTCTATGTACTCTCCCACCTCTTTATTTGGTTTTTGCGTTGAATTGCTTCCTACCATAGTCTCATTAATGGTTTCTTTATTTTTCCTTTGCTTTTTTCCAATCAAAAGAATTTTCTCACACCATCCATATATGAAATTAAATTGTCCTGTGGAATATTTTGGCCACTGGTCCTACCTTGATAATTATTATGACGTTCATAAATTTCATGCTTTTTTTACTCTCCACACGTTCTTCCTCCGTGACATTATCATGTTTCCCAAACACTTCATACCACCACTAAATACTCAAGAGATGCATGGCTTCTTAATTGATTTTATCTCTCAGATTAATTTTCCTGCAACATTAATGTTGTTCAATATCTTTTTCTACATACATCTACCCCTATATAATACTTACTTTTAATTGTAGCTAGCAATATGTTTGTCATTCATTTTAATCGTCATATATTCTAGCTTTAAATATTTTTCTAATGCTTATAAAAATAGTGGTGTTTTAATTTTGGTATTTTATTTTTTATTTTTGATATATGATAAATTTTTATTTTTAATTATAATCCTTATCATTAATTATTTTTATCTATTTTAATAATTATAATGTCATCACATGTAATTATTTTAATTTTGTTCAATCAACAAAACGATGATATAGTCAAAAGTGTCATATTCATTAACATGATGACATCATTGGAATTAAAATAAAAAATAACATATTTATATAAATTAAAATAGAAAAAATAACATATATAGGGACTAAATTTAAAATATGATGTATTTATAAGGACTAAAATAAATAAAAAAATATTTGCAAGGACTAGAATAAAAAAATAATATATTTGTAGGAACTAAAAAACTAAACATATTTTAGGTATCAAGAAAGAAAAAGTTAATTATCAAAATCAAAATACCTCTATTTTATAAATTAAAAAATTATTTATCATTTTTCAAGTTATTTATCTTATTTATCTATCAAATTTAGTTTAATGCTTAATTTTTTTTACAAATATGCATGTATATAATTAAAATGTTATCTATGACAATATTGATCATTGTTGAAACTCACAATAACCATTAAATATACACATAAATAATAAAATTATAATTTATATAAAAAAGAGTCTAAATAATTTTTTTTAAAATATAAATATTATATAAATAATTTAATATTTTACTCCATATTCAATCATTGTAAACTTTTGAATGTAATCTATAAACAAGAAAATAAGTGTATTAAATTTTTTTTTTATCAAACATTACTAAAAACTAATAAAATAAAAGTAAATATATTAAATAAAATATAAGACATTTATTATATTATAAACAACAATATTTAATTAGGTTATTAAATTTGATAGAATGACAATGAACAACTGGTATTGGGTGAATTTATTTGTGTTTATTTAAAAAAAACATTTTTTAATAAAATAAGTAATTTAATACTTTTTTAATATATTTATTTTTAAAAAATAATTTTATACTTTTTTAAGAAGTAAGTCCTATCTAATTTTTTAACAAAATCCTTCTTTTAAACAACACTCTTTCATAAATACTTTTTTAAGTGTAAATAACTTGATCCATTTATCTTAAAGTAATAAAATAATCAAAAAATTATTTTAGTGTAATGATATGTATAAATATACAAAAACGAAACTCAAATAATAATTATTTTTTGTGATATTTTTTTAGTAAAATATTTTATGAATTATTTTAAAAAAAATTATAATTAAAGTATAATAAATAATGATACGTAATTTTTAAATAAAATATTGAAATTATAAAAAAATAGATTTAAATAATTTGTTGATACTAATAAAATATATGTGTTTTGATTTTGGTTCTTAACTTTTTTTTTTGTATATAATGTATGTTGTTTTTTTTTTTATTGTAGTTCTTGCAAATATATTTTTTTTAGTCATTACAAATACATTACATTTTGATTTTAGTTGTATAAATATGTCATTTTTTTATTTTAATTCTCTTGAATATGTGACGTTTTTTATTTTGGTCTTCGTGACGTCATTATGCTAACATGGCATTTTTATTATATCATCGTTTGTTAACTAGACGTAGTTGTTAACATGGCATTGATTGGAACCAAAATCAAAAATAAAAATTTTTCACGCATCAAAATAAAAAATTAAAAACCAAAATCAAAACATTCTATTTTAAGAGACTATAAAATATTACTTGTTATAGAACCAAAAGTTGTTTGAGAAAAAAATACTTATATTTTTCTAATAAAGTGGAATTTGATTTTGTCAATAACTGAATATAGCTTTAGTAATAAAAGTGAATTAAAATAATTTTTATTGTGTTATTTCTTTTTATCATGTATTCATTAACAGGGAAGAATTTTCAATTTTATCTCAAACAAGTCATCTGTTAAATTTTAAAACTTTGTTTAATCTCTTTTTAAAAGACAAACGATTTTGAATCGTGTTATATATAAATGTTTTACAAAAAAATTAAAACATAATTCAACTCTCCTTATATTTTATCTTTATTTTATAGTATCTAAAATTTATTTATAGAAAAAATTATATGTTCATATGAGATACACAGTGAGAGTAATGTTTTTACACGAGAATAATGTAACATCCCAAATTTTGTAATATAATGATGATATATTTCTAGAACTCATCTCCTGTCTATCTATGACTTAAAAT
>JAMLFT010005906.1:0-16822 GCA_026544285.1 Pachyrhizus erosus
AAATTAATGTTACAATATTATTTAATAATATATATTAAAATAAAATAATTTGAAAAAAAACTAAAATTAAAAAATTATCATAAATTTAAAAAATAAAATAAAATAAAAATTGAAATAATGAGATGATGATTTTATATTGGGAGGAGTGGAAAGCAAAAGAAGGGAAACGAAAACCGAGAAAGAAGAAGGAGGTTTACGATTCGCGCGAGCATTGGTTGGTTCAGACGTGTGAGTGTGCGCAGCCACAGCAATCACGCGTGCGACTGCCACTACGAACTCAGATAGAGATGCTTCTGTCATTGTCCTTTACCTATCCATTCGACGCCATTCCTTCACCAATTTTCATTCTCTCTCTCTCTCTTCCTCATCACACATTACTCTCACACCTCATCATAACTTCTTCTATTCCACTACTCATCTCAACTATCCAACATTCCCTATATTTACCAACAAAACAAAACACATTTTACTTATTACTTTTAAGATTTAACTCACACTTATAACTGTCAAATCTTTTCACTTTAATTACTATCCCATTTTACTTTAATTTATAAACGGAAATAATTTTATATTTTTTATCCTTAGATTTTATGCTTATTATTAAAATTGTGTTTATGATTATTCTACAATTATATATTATTCATTAACATACATATGTTTCAATTCATTTTATACAAAAAATTAGTAAAACTTGTAAAATAATTTTAAATGTAATATAAATATCCACATTGAAATTGAAGTTGGACGAATGGACGAAAAAGGTCAAACCTCGTTGACGAGTTAATGCATGGTCGATGCTCCTACGTTGTGGCTAACGAAGGACAATATAGTAAATTCATTAGAAGTAATTGCATAATCTAGGTGGCGCATTTTCCGGTGCTAGCGGTCGCATTTTCCATTATACGCTATATTTTTGCGTATTTATTTTTCTGTTGGTTTGCATTAAAATAGTAAAAAGAATTAAAACTGAAGGAAGAAAAAAAATATATATAATAAGTGATAAGATACAAGATGAGAAAAATAATATAAATGAAGAATACACTTTTCTATAAAAATAAAAAAAACATCTTTGCACGGTTGCACAGAAAAGAAGCTTCATTGTATGCGTAAGATCAAACATATACATTATTGTGCAAATTCTAACAATTTTTTTAATGATTTGATAATTAATATTTAACTTGTATATAATTTATATGCAATTTTCATATTTTATTAATATTTTAAAAATTTAAGAATTAAATATAAAATATCATACACTATAAAAAAATACCATTCAAAAGATAGGAAATTTTTTTAATTTTTTGTTTATTATAATTTGAAATAAAATAAATAGACTTGTGCCAAATTTAAGAAAATTATAAATAATTATACTTTTTTTTTAAAAAAAAAGTAAATTTTTTTTGTTCAATTTGCACAACTTGTGTCAATTTACTCATAAAAAAAGGTCATGTGAATAATATCATTAAGAAAAAATGAAACTTTTATCATGTTGTGAAACTATTTTTATTACTTTAAATTGTTTTTAGAAAATAAAAAAGTATATAAATAACATTAGATAAGAAATAAATTTGTATTAATAAGAAATTCTCTAATCAATTAATAATTTTTATATTTAAAATTAAATTAAAATAAAAGTACATGAAAACAAAGAATGAGAAAAAAAAAACTACTCTTATGATTATGAATTTATTAGTAAAAATTATATTCAAAATTTAATTATAAGAGAATATATATATATATATTAAGGAAGGAGAGAAAATTGCATTCACACTTTTTAAGTCATATCTTTTAATTTATATATAGAAAATAGATTTGATTAACCAACCCTTCCTTTTCTTGTATTTCCTTTGGAGCCATTTGTCCATGCAAACACTTAACATTTTAGGTTGTATACGACATAGGGAACTTTTTTATTTTTAATTAAATAAATTATACTATTTTTTCCAATCCTATTTTGAAATAAATTTTATAAACTACATTTAATTTTTTTAAAATTCTTTAAAATAATATATTTACTGTTAAATAATTAACTATAAAAATAAAAAACCTCTAATTAATTATAAAAAAGTTAATTATATTATTAGTTTCTAAATTTTTTGTACAGTTATTTTAATTCTTAAATAATTTTTTTAACATTTTTATTTTTATATTGTTGATTTATTAATATTTATAATTCTTATTATTATGTAACAATGTTAATAAATAATATGATAATTATGTGACTTTCTATATCATCAACTAATCTAATGTGATCGATATGTATAATTTTTTTTGATAAATGATATATTTAATTTCTCATCAACTAGTTTTAAAAGATAAATCATTATAAATATAATTTTAAAAAATTATATGTAACTAATGTGTTAAACTTTTTAATAACGTAATAAAATATATTATTATGAATGTGATTATTAAGTTATCAATTTTTTTTTTATTTTAAAAAAGTAATTTTTTTAATTTTTTAATTTATTTTCTTAATAATATTCTTAGATATAATTAAAAAAAATCAATTAGTATTTATATTAAAAAAATATATTAATCATAAAATGTATTTATTATTGATAAAAAAATAAATTAATTTATGAGAAAATAATTAAACAACTAAGACTATTTTTATTTAAATTCTTAATCAATGTGTCATTTCCTTATCATTATTTTAAATAGAAGATATTACTTTACATAAAAATTAAAATTGTTAAAAAAATTAAAAAATACTAAAAAATTATTTATATACCAAAATTAAATTTCAGAAAAATTTAACGACAAAATCATAATTAATCTTTAAATAAATATTTCCAGTTAAGAAAATAAGAAAATTTTCATAATTTAACATTTAAAATATCTTATTTTCACACATTAAACATCAACAAATTTTATTTATATATTACTTTTTCAAAAACGTTAGCATAAATTTAATACTAAACATAATCTAAACAAAAAGAGAGTAGAAAAATAATCAAGAATAATAACCACTAAGATATTGATAATAATAAAAGTTACAAAGAGAATAATAATGATGATAAATTAAAAATTAAAAAAAGAGGAAGCAAGTGGAGGAGTTGGCCGAGTCTTGAAGTATAATCATCGTGCATGCATTTTGGTGCCTCTTTCTTTCTCCTTTCTTATTCTGCATGCACACGCCTCCTCTCTCTCTCTCTCTCTCTCTCTCTCAGTTTCACCCTCTCTTCTTCTCTCTCCGGTTACCGTCCATTTCAAATCTCTCTCCGCTTCCTCTTCTCCGTTCAGATTCCGATAGCCTTCCGATCACACTCGGCACCGCTCCTTCACCCGAATGCGAATCCCAGGTCTCATCACTCGCTGCAGCTTCTCTTCCTAGAAACTTCCGGTGACCGGAACTTCCCCTTGCGAACTTCCGGCGACCGGAGCGGCAGCTCGAGCTTCGCTCTCCGGTTTAATTTCGGTACGGTCGCTTCTCCGTTGCCAGATTTCGCGTCCGGCGTCGAGCGAGTTGGTGAGGAGACAGTTAGGGTTTTTCGTTCTGAATTTTCGGATTTTTTTTTTTTTACAGAGCTTGTGGAATTGGAGTTGAAAATGGAGTCAAAGAGTTGCATGAACGTGGCGTGCGCCACCTTGACGACGATTCGGTGGCGCAAAGGCTGGGCCCTGCGATCCGGCGAATTCGCCGATCTCTGTGATAAGTGCGGGTAATGATGCTCTAGATTTCGAATCGATAAGCGTGAGTTGATACGTGGGTGTACGGAACACAACAGTGGATTAGAAGTTTGGAGTAATTTTGTGATTTGTAGCTTTGTTATTGTTAATTGTTTGTTGTTTTGGGGTTGGGGGTTTTAAATATCTTTACTTTTCAATTTACTTTGAAGGTTCTAATTTAATTCTTTCTTAATCTAAGTTTTGACTCGTGGCTACTTTTTTTTTCTTCCTCCCATTTTCTAAAGTTAGTGTAGTGGCGTTTACACGCTTTTATGTTTTTATTTTCATTTTTTTTATAAAAAAAAACTATGTTGTAAATAGTTGTAGTTGTCGTAGGTAAAATTGGGTCGCCGAATTTTAATTTTGGCTGCTGACCAGAGACCACTATTTATAACGTTGTTTATGGCATGTGTTTAGGATTTACCGTATTAATTTTCCTTACTTTTTTTAAAAAAATAAATGACAAAAAAATACTTGCAATAAATGTTAGGTAGCATAAGATTTCCCGAAAAATGGGAACTGAAATTAAGGGGAAAAAAAGGAAAACATTTTAGTTATATACCTGTTTGTAGCATTATAAAGCTTGTGTGAGATACACTGGAATAAGGTTTTCGTCTGGCTGAAATTTTATTGTTAAAATCATGTTGAATTTGAACGGTGCCTAAAATTATTCTGTTTGGGAAACATGGAATGAGTATAGGATGGCATCATATGATAATTACATAACAAAATATTGAAATTAATACATAGGCTTCCACTAATTTGTCTCGAGAAATTTTTTTAAAGCAAGTACTGAGTGAAAATATGATAACAAGTTGCTTTTGCAATTTTTCATTTTCAAACTTGAATTCCGTACAAGATGAAAACAATGTCATCTGGATATGTCTCCTTTAGATTATGCATTGACTTGGATTATTAAGTCTGCAAACCTTCTTTATTTGATTGAAATTGGGCATTACCAAGACACTAATTCATGCTCAGATTCTTACTTCTGATTTTCTCTGCTTTAGTTCTGCATATGAGCAATCAACGTATTGTGATATGTTCCACTCAAATGATTCTGGTTGGAGAGAATGCACTTCTTGTGACAAGGTAGAGTGCAAAAATATATATGTATTTCGGTACATTGGTAAAGTATATATAAGATTGGCATAACTCATTTTATTACCCAAGTTTGGTATTTCCATGTTCTATGCTAAGCTCAATGATCCTATGTGTTTTATTAACTGCAGCGACTCCATTGCGGATGCATTGCTTCTACATCTCAGCTTGAATTATTAGATACTGGTGGTGTAAGCTGTATAAGCTGTGCAAGGAATTCAGGGCTGCAACCTGTAAAATAAGATTACCATTTTATTTAAATAATCATTTACTGCTATGCAAACACATGAAAGTATTGTTTTCTTTATTAATTTTCACAATTCCCTCAAATAGATCGATATCTATGATGTTAGATAGCAGGTTTAATTTTCAGGTTAATTTTGACTGTATCTTGTATTATCATAAGGTTGATAAGTTAATTATTGATTAGCATGTAGAGTCAATAGAGGTAAATTGAGTGTTCTATGATTTAGGAAACAATTAAAAACTGTCATGCAAGCTCTGCAATTCAAATCTGTGCTGCTATAAATAGGTTGTTACTTCTTAGATATAGGATTTTGTGTTCATAATTGAATTTTCAAGTCTTAACTGTATGTTCCCAAAATTGACAATTATAATTTGACAGATTGCAAGCAATGAAAAGCCTAATGGATCTGGGACATCTAAGGTACAAAATATCAGTACACAGCAGTGCTCATCTCTGGCTAACCAATTAACTGTGAGAGGTATGCAAGTAGGTCATTATGGAGAAAATGATGGCCTTCGATGCTGGTTCAAACCTCATACTGTTGAAACAGAGGGGCCTTCTACAGAATTGAAACAAGAAATTTTACCTTCAGTCGGAGAACTTGGAAACACTTTGATATCACAATTCCATTGTGAGTCTAATGGATTATCTAAGACTTCCAAAGCAGAGAACTGTAAGGCAGACACAGAAATGCGAGATATATATGAATCATTGGCACAGACAAATTTGAGTATGACCCTTGCTGGTCCTTTAGGAAATTCAAATCCCTTTCATAGTGCTGTTGTTGATGACAGGGAACAGAATAAAACATCCCCACTTTTATTGGGGTCAAGGTCTCGCCATCTTTTACCTAAGCCCCCTAGGTCAACTATTGGCACAAGCTTAGAAGCAAATGCAGGCATGGTATCCCAGATTCGTGTAGCAAGACCACCTGCTGAAGGGCGGGGAAGGAATCAGTTGCTTCCACGTTATTGGCCTAGGATTACTGATCAAGAGCTGCAACAAATATCTGGAGAGTATCCAACATTGTATATAGTTCTATAAATTATTAATTACTGGCAGGATACTTACGCAGATTGACAAACTTATTATTGTTTTGATAGTTAATCTTTGCCTTAGTATTTCCTTAACCATGATTTATGATATGCTCAAGTTCAAATTCCACAATTGTGCCACTCTTTGAAAAGATGCTTAGTGCAAGTGATGCTGGTCGAATTGGTCGCTTGGTTTTACCAAAAGCATGTGCTGAAGTAATTTATCTTAACTTATCTGCTGAACTGATGTCTACAGTTGTCATTTTATATTAACTAACAATTCTAGAAAAAGTTATTTATCTTGACAAGTCTTGTAATTAGTTAGAACTGAATGAGGAGAGAATTGTGCAGGCATATTTCCCTCCAATCTCTCAACCAGAGGGCCTTCCTTTACGAATCCAAGACGTGAAAGGAAAAGAATGGATGTTTCAATTTAGATTTTGGCCAAATAATAACAGCAGAATGTATGTTTTAGAAGGCGTAACCCCCTGCATTCAGTCTATGCAATTGCAAGCTGGAGATACTGGTATGCTTTACTGAGAATCCCTTAATTTGTTAAATTTCCCATTCTAAGAATAGATAAACCACATGGACACTTTCATTTTCTAAGAATATATCATCTACTACATGTCTTGTACAAAAACGTGTTAACTAATCAAATATCATTTTCTAAGAATCTGCAAATTTTTCACTCAATGTGGTAACTAATCAATAATCATACTAAACATATTCTGTTTTAAGATACCTACTGCAATGGTTTTCCTAATATATTTTGTTTTCTTTTCTTTATCTTCTGAGAAGGTTTATGAAGCTTGTGTAACTTTCATTGATTTTCTTTTATTGTTCCTTGGACAAAGTACCATCAGCACTTAACAAAATGTTGTCATGTTTTTATATTTGATTGGTTTCTCTTCACTGGAAAAACAATTGATTTCTGTACCATTTCTAAGTTTCAATTGCAACATATGTTTGCTTCTAATTTTTTTATTTTATTTTATTTTCATCTTGAAATTTGGTTACTAAAATGTTTGAACTTTTTTCTTATATTTCTGCAGTAACATTTAGCCGTATGGACCCTGAGGGGAAACTCATAATGGGGTTTAGAAAGGCAACAAATTCTACTGCAGTACAGGTAACAGTCACTTTTAGTTCATATAGCAAACTCAAACTTTGAGAATTGATATTTAATCACCTATTAAGCAGGAAACACTACCATCTAATATGCCCAATGGTTCTCATTCAAGTGAAACTTCCTTTTCTGGTGTTTATGAGAATCTACCTATATTAAGTGGTTACTCTGGCCTTCTTCAGTCACAAAAGGGATGTTCAGAAAACCACCTAAATGCACTGTCTAAAAAGTGGAACCCAGCTGGTGGTGATATGAATTGGCATAACATTGACATACCCGAAAGCAGGAGAAGAGAGGGGTTGCCATTGCCACCTGTGCTGGTTACTGAGAAGAAAAGAACTCGGAATATTGGGTCAAAAAGTAAGAGGTTGCTTATTGATAGCCAGGACGCACTGGAGCTGAAACTTACTTGGGAAGAGGCTCAGGATTTGCTCCGTCCACCTCCAACTGTTAAGCCAAGCATTGTCATGATTGAGGATCATGTATTTGAAGAATATGAAGTAAGTAAACAATATAGAAGCAGTATTTTTTATGAAATTCACCTACTCTATTTAGTGTGTGTTTTGGTGTCTGTTTAAGTCAGACACCAACTTCGACCCAGATAAATATGCATGGGCCATTCACTCTAATGAGTTTCTTAATGTATTCATCTTACCGTAAACTCCTGTCTAGATGAGTTTAAATCTATAGAAGAAAATTTGACTTCTAAAAGGTTGCAACTTCTTAGATATGGGTAATTCAGCATAAATCAGCAGTTGACCTTGCCTGATATTTACAACTTCTGGAATTTATTGAAACAGCCATGTAGTTTGAACTTGTTAAAATACACCTCTAGTTTCAGGTTTTATTAAGTCTTTGCTTTTAGGGCATGTATGTGTATAGGAAAAAAACTAGTAAATGGATAGGGGATGCCCTTGTAATTTTTGGAACAAGGGACGAAGGCATGGGTTTCTCAAACCTCAGGTTAGGTGAATGATGTAATTAATATTTTTTGGAGGATCTTGCTAACAAGTGTCTTAAGGACACTAGTTAAGAAATATTTAACACTCTTTATTAAATGCTTTCAGCTACTCTAATTAGTTTATCTAAAATATATTTTGTGGTTTTTAATATAACAAATATTTTTATTTTCATTGATTATATTCTTTTTTTTTTCTTTCCTAAGGTCACTCTTTTACATTCTCCTTTATAAAAAAAATTGGACTTTGCTTGTATCAATTATGTCAAGACACTAACCAATATTAGGGCTAGTGTCTAAGCTTCACAAATAATACTTAAACTTTTTAAGTCTCCACTCAAAGACTAGGTAAATAACATTAAATTTGTTATATAACCTGTTTAAGATCTTGCATAGGAGTTGACTTACTTCAATTTATACAGGAACCTCCTGTCTTTGGAAAGAGGAGTATATTTGTGGTTCGATCAACTGGGTAAGGCAAATATTGTGCATTAGAGATTTTTTTTTTTTTTTTTGTGTCAGGTTTTTCCTCTCTTACAATCCCTTCTATTTTCTTATTTTCTATTTAACTTTATGATTTCTTTGAAAAGTTATACCAATGCATAAACTTATATATTTTGATTAAGTATTTCAATTTGGAGTGTGATTGCACCTCAGGGTAAATGAGCAGTGGACGCAGTGTGATAGTTGCTCAAAATGGCGGAAGTTGCCAGTTGATGTACTTATTCCCCCAAAATGGACATGTGTAGAGAATTTATGGGATCAGAGCAGGTGAGCAGAAGACTTTCTAGTACAATGCTATTAATGTGAATACTTATTCTTAGCTAAGACCTTTATGCTACTGCATTGCTGTCAACAGGTGTTCTTGTGCTGCTCCCAATGAATTGAACCCTAGAGAACTAGATAATCTTCTGAGGTTGAATAAAGGTATTTCTTCTGTTCATTATTCTTTCTAGCTACTCCTGATCAGTACACTAGTAGAAAATGGTTTCATGTGCAAAATTTTACATTATGAAGCTATGCTTTTCTGGCAATATTCATATTGACTAATTGTACTGAAATATGGCTGAATTCTTCCCACGCATATTACTTGGACTTTCTTTTGATCCACAAACTTGTACTTGTGACTTAATATAGATTAATGACTTTTTGTAAATTTAGGTTTTGAATAGTATTTTGGTAAATAGATTTTTTTTAGGGATATGTATAGACTGGGCCGCTCAAAAGGGTTTCCCATTTAAATTAGGATCAGATGCTGCTGTTGATGTGTGGTTTATAATTGAAGAGTATCTCTGTTTAGCCATTGTTTTTTTCCTAGGTATAACCCATCCATACTCAGTTATTGAAAGCACAGGGATATCTTCTAGTGTTTGAATGCCTGAGTATTAATGCATTATTATGTCAGTATAATCATTTTAAAGCTATCTGCAAAGGAATTTTAGAATGAGAATGTTAAACAATTAGGCATTGAGCATACAAGACTTGGGAGGGATATTTGAAGATCCCACAATTTGTATGGCAATTAAAAATAACAAAAATTAAAACATGTACAAGATGGTTAAAAATATTGTAAGTAGTGAATTCTTATGCATTTTACAGTACTATTTTTCAATGGTTGGCATTCCAGTCCTAACTAACAAGCATACTAAGGATTTACATAATGACTGTAAAATGCCATGTAATACCTTTTTAAAAACTAATTTGGAGCTTCCAATTGTAAAAACTGACTTTATGTGCCAGTAACATGACAAAAATGAGCTGGACAATAATGATTAGTTGTATGGAGTGGCTACCACATAGTGTTGCTTGTATTAACCAAATCTGTCTTGCTACTTTATCTTTATGGTTACTCTTTGTCAAATTATCTTTGTTCAAGAACAAATCTGTAATCCCAAATTATGCTGCATGAACAAGGATGGTGATTCTGTGACTATTATGAATGCATGGTAACATATTTTTCCTGTCAACAAATTCTCAATGACATCAAATATGCTTAAATTTTTTATTTTGAAATAGAATTCAAGAAACAAAGGCTGGCAACAAGCCAGAGACCAGTCCTGGAACATGAATCTTCAGGACTGGATGCTTTGGCAAATGCAGCAATACTGGGAGATGATGCAAGTGACTCTGGCAGGACACCAGTTGTTACCACTACAAAACATCCTCGGCATAGACCTGGGTGCTCCTGCATTGTCTGTATCCAGCCACCAAGTGGGAAGGGGAAACACAAACCCACTTGCACCTGCAATGTGTGCATGACAGTTAAACGGCGGTTTAAAACCCTGATGATGAGAAAGAAGAAGCGTCAATCCGAACGTGAAGCGGAGATTGCTCAGAGAAATCAGTTATCGTGGCGGACCAAGGATGAATCAGAAGTAGACAGCACCTCACGACATTTAACTCCAGTTGATGGTTTGGAGAACGAAGTAAGGGTGCCAAATGAATTGGACTCAAGGAGTCAAGACCATGTGGTGGCTGAAGCTGCCAAGGGACAATTAGACTTGAATTGCCAACCTGATAGAGAAGACGGGCAAGCTGGGCCAAACAGCGTGAGCATGACGAGTCTTCTTGAAGAAGCAAATCTCCGGCTGGAGACCTACCTGAAGCAAAATGGTCTTACTAGCTTGATATCTGAGCAGCAAACAAATTCAGCTTCAAATGTGCAGGCACAGACAACCAATGAGAGTGAGGGAAGACACAATGAGGATTGCGGTACTGCTTCGGTTATTCATGAGCAGGAAAGCAGTCCTGAAGAGAACAGTGGGCAAGATAAAGACCAAAACAATTCACTCTCATGAAATCTTTCCAGTAACATTTTCTTTTTTCCTTTTTCTTACTCCGAAATCATTTTACTAGTATCCGCGTAAGTTATAAAATTATAGGAGGTTCATTTGTATGTCTATATTTTTTTTGGTTGTGTCATGTGGTTGTGAAATTTCCCCCAAAACTCTATAACCTATATACGCCAAAGCTTGTGTTTTAGGGTTGTAAACTAGTGAGGCAAGGAGTGGAAGGAAAAAGCACTTCCTTGCTGTGTTATAACACACCATGTTTTGTTTCTTTGATATGTTTGATGAGTCTGAATAAGCATTGTCTTTCTTCGTATTGTTATATGGAGGAAGGGAGAGGACACCTATTTACGTTTTCTAGTACGCGTGTTTATTTTGAATAGCCATTATTTGGCTTGGTTTTTTTAATAGGAAAATGTTCTTTTGCATGAAAAGCATTTCACCGGTGTTGTACAGAACTAATGTGGTTGGTTGATGTATGTAATACTCATGTGATTACTTTCAGAGCTACTTTTTATTATACAATATTGTTGTGCCACGTTACATACCTTTGTGTTACCCTATGCGTCAACCAAAAGCCGTTATTATTGCCATGAGTTGCACTATTTTCATTTTTATTTCGTATATCAAGATCATTTAAAATGAAATAATATGAAAAAATAAATTTTAAGAACCTCAAGAAAAAAGCAAAAAATACAAGAATCAAATCATATTATCATTTGTTTAACTGATAATACTCAAGAGGGGTTCAAGTGTTATTTCTGATTGCCCAAGTACAATTGCTGCAGCAGACAGACCAAAACACACAATCAAGAGGCCACCTGGATTGGAGGATTTCATAGGCTAGAGTTGCTAGATTTTATTGTTAAAATCTTTTCTGTGTTGTTCCTTGATACTACTTGTCAACCTTTCAGTGGGTTTGTTATGAATTTGTTATTTCATTTGCTTTAAGCGTTGGGCAGAGGTTTCCTTTATATAGGAGCCTACTGCATGAATAAAAGAAGAGAAGAAATTATTCAAACAATTCTGTTTTCTTCCTTATGTTCTGGAGGCGAGATTCCTAGCCTTTAAATTAGGAATTCATAATTCGGTTCTTACCATTATTGGGGCAGACGTTGCAGACACACGCAGATTTATAAATTTTTCTTGCCATGTTTAGTATTTAGTGGAGAAAAAGTCTTGAGCAGACAGAAAGAGTTGAGAGGAGAAAAGAGCAACGTGTTTGAGACCATGAAAATTTTTATATCAATAGGGGTAACTAGTTGGACCCAGTATAACAAACCTTTGCACTATCTACAAAATAACATCTTCTCGTGGATTGGAAAGAAATGGCAAGGTGGAAGAACCACACCTTCATGTCCTATACACTTGTGTTGAATCACCCCAAAAATCACAATAACAATACAAAAAAATGGACAGTATAGACAATCAATATCCTTCGACACTTGCTCTTCTACACATTGAGGATGATGACTTCCTGCTTTCCGGCCTACCTAGCTCCTCCATAGAGAAAGTGGAGGAACAAGCACGAAGAGGAAGATGTAGTGTGGGCATACCATTAGACCATCTTGCAGATGAAGCAAATGGTCTGTCTACTAATGGTGCTGAGGGAGACAAACCCAACGTAGTTGCATGACATATGATACCGTTAAGACTTGGTGATCTTGACATTTGTTTTGCTGGTTCTTGAAGTGGGAACCAACAAGAGTACTTCATATTTTGTACCATTTTGAGATGCTCAACAATGGTTCTCATGGTGGGCCTTTCTGATGGCTCCTTTTGGAGACATCTTTGTGCAATGTCAGCTACTGTTCTTGCTGCTTTGGGAGGAAAGCGACCTTTAAGTTGAGGATCCATAATCAGTGACAGTCGAAAATCATCAGCCAGGAAAGGCCGACTCCACTTGACTAAGTTCCTCTCTTCCTTGGGGTGATGGCTATCAAGATTCTTTCTGCCAGTAAGTAGCTCCAAAAGAATAATTCCAAAACTCCATACATTGCTCTTGGGAGTAAGAATTCCTCTTTCCAATGTCTCCACTGACAGGTTTCCAACAGCCTGTACAATGAAAATTCATTATCAGAATAAATGAGAACAAAACTTATGGAATACTTATACATGTAAAATAAGAATATCCAAAGGTAGAAAATATCACATGAATAATTCACAATTTACAATAACATAACATTTTTGAGTAAATGAACTTACACATGAACTGCTTGCAATCTCTTCCTCAAGAATACGTCCAACACAACCATATCCAGAAAGCTTTGCACTGAAATCTTTGTCAATCTGTATGTTGGCTGCTGAAAATTCATTATACGTTGCCTACAATAAAGTGATAGAGGTCCATCAGCAAAGATAGAAATGTACAACCTAAATTAATATTTAATGTAGTAAAGGAACATAGAAAAATATCTTCTCGTCATATAATTGTTCAGTCCACATTAAGAAATAGTAATACACAATAACTCCAATCTAATGGCATTCAATGAGGTCTAAAACCACATGGAAAGAAGAAAAAGAAAAAGTGCAAACATGACCTCAGAAGGCTGCTTCAGTTTTGAATATTGAAAATGCATTTACACCAAATGAAGCTAAACACAAAGTTCATTACCTGGAAAGGCCCTTCTTCGTGCAGGAAAGTAAGACCTTGTGCAGCACATATAGCAATTTTCATCCGTGAGTTCCAATCAATTGAAGGGCCATCAGATCTCCCAAACAACTGGTGGTCCAAGCTTCCATGGCATAGCCTCTCATAAACCAACATCCTTGGTTCAGAACCATCACGTGCATGAAATCCTAGCAATTTACAGAGGTTTGGATGTTGCAAAGATGCAAGGGTATTAACGTCATTTATGAATTCCTTCAATCCCTGCAAGAGACATCACATACACGTAGACCACGCCAGAAAGTTCTCAGCTGCTTTCAAACTTGTCTAGGGAGAAAAATCATAAACCTCTCAATGCACGGCTAACAGTAATTCATATTTATGTTTGAAACGGTAACAATACAATTCTTAATTTCCATCATTTGATTTCAAAGTGGTTTAAAAACATTCATATGTGCATTGAGAAGTAACAGAGGAAGAAGGACAGCAAGAAGAACAACGTATAGAACCTGCTGCTAAATAGTAAGTTGGATGACACCAGTTGACAAACCTAAACTCTTTGATGCCTCTCTTAATATGATTTTCAAAAGGCAGAACAATCTTCTAGCAAAAAGTACATGAAACATTGAATTCTAGCCATTTTAAGATAAGAAGGCATTACTTCTCTATATTTGGTAATAGAAGCATCAGCTATTGGGATGACCAGTCAACATTTACTAGGCATGAGAATACCAAGAAATGAAAGCAATAATGCAGAATGAAGAAAAGTACCTGACTTGATGAATGAAGACGAGTGACAGTGGCTTCAAACTTCTTTGCACTAGAAGCATCATCACCAAATGAAGCGCTATATATGGTAGAAGAAAAACGTTCTGACATGCATCGGTCTGAAGAGAAGTTGTGGCAAGCAACAGCAATTTCCTCAAATGTAAAGTTTCTAATCAACCCAGTAGGTGGAAGAGGCAAAGCTCCAGGAGCACTAGCTGTCCCTGACTTAAAGCTGCCATTAGCCTTCAATCCACCGGCACCACCACCCTGACAAGAAGGAAGAGGCAAAGGTTGTGGATTAGATGAACATTGCTCCTTCATCAATCCAACTTGATGTTTTGACTCTTCTTCCTCATACTCAACTGAGGCCAAAGAATCGTGTTCTGCTGCATCAGGAGCTAGTCCAGAAGCATATAGAGAATCACTATCTATCCCGGACTTAAAGCTACCGGTAGCTTTCAATGCACCGCCACCCTGACAAGAAGGAAGAGGTAAAGGTTGTGGACTAGATGAATGCCGCTGCTTCAGCAATCCCATATGATATCTTGATTCTTCTTGTTCCTCAAACTCAACTTTGGAAAGGGTATCTTGGTTGGCTACATCAAGAGCTGATGGTGCAGATAATGCCCGTTCTCTGTTATTGGTAACTTTATTAATAGGGTGAATAGATTTCACTCTATTCCTTAAACTAGGAGTATAAGTTTGAGGTTCAGGCAGCACTGTAGGTACATGTTCCTTATGGCTGACACATCTTGAGTATCGGATTTTGTTGATCTTTTTCTTCTTGTATTTCAAGACAGTGAAACACCCCATCTTGTTACAGAATTCAGTTGTTGAATAGAGAATTGCTTTCGCTGCACAAAATAAAGGCCTAAATAAAATTAGTAGGACCACAATGTTGTCTTGGTTTTCCGCATAAAATTTCAAAATAGATCCAAGAAGAAATATGTATGGTGAAAACATTCTCTAACCAGCACCCCAATTTTTTTTTAAAAAGAAATTCTCTAGTGACCACAAATTAAGATAATAAAATTAATACAATCAGCACAATCTCTCATTTCCCCTCACTTTAATTTCCATCTCTCTTTTCATTCCTCACCACTCTTATTCCTTGCTCCTAGATACCATTAATACTGGTCAAATATTCATCAATGGACTGCAATTAAACGTAAAAGTAAAACAGTAGACATTATAAGAATTGATCAACTGGTCCCCTAACAAAGCTCCTGTCCATCACATTCGCAAAATAGAACAATAAATTACTTCATTTTTCCTTAGTCATTTGCCAATCTTCGTAACAAACATCACAAAATGCTTTGTTGCTAATAAAAGACCAAAAGTATAATTTAGCCTAAGCCAAACTACTCCATTCCAAGCAGTCATAAACTCCATTCACCCAATTCTTCTCAGGAAATAACAAGACACCCACGAATGCCCACTCATTCAACTAAATGAAAGCCAATCCAGATCCATAAAACATGAAATAAGTTTTACAAAAACCTGCTTAATTCATTTTTCACAGAATTCAAATCAACTTTCCATACCCTGTAACTTAAATCCGACTAGTAATTACCAAAACAAACTCCCTACCCCACCCCACAAGAAAAAAAGGCAAAGTTTTTATGATTAAAAAAAATGCATAAAGTAAAACTGCCAATGAAACAAACTACAATCAAGCCAAGGTTTTTAAAATTAAAAAAGGAAAAATTGACCTACCAATAAACTTTGAAACACAAGGGCTCAAATCATATGAATATAATAAACCCAAAGGAAGGAACTTTAACACAACTATGGGAAAGGAGCTCATGCAACTCAGAGTGGAGCTAAAATGGCTATAGCATGTGGCTCTGCTTCAACCACAAGAACCCCTTATGAAGTCAAAGAAAGTGAGCAGAATGA
This sequence comes from Pachyrhizus erosus, assembly GCA_026544285.1. Taxonomy (NCBI): domain Eukaryota; kingdom Viridiplantae; phylum Streptophyta; class Magnoliopsida; order Fabales; family Fabaceae; genus Pachyrhizus; species Pachyrhizus erosus. The sequence continues at coordinate 16,206 of JAMLFT010005906.1, forward strand.
GAAGGCTGAGTGGTCGGAGGTGATGTTTCTTTGAAAATGAAAAGCATGTGTGGAAATTTGGAATGGTAAAATCAGAGAATGGGTCTCAGACGGGTTTGAAAATCAATAAGCAAGTGGTCAAAATGAAATGATTTAATTCTAGGAGTTATTATATTTTATTTCTTTATGGAATTAATAGAATTAGTAACTAGCTTTTTGAGAAATTAATTTAATCAAACGTCAATTTAATTTAGTAAGACGTATTAAGGAGTCTAACTTTGTGAATTGTCATGTATAAAAATATCTATTTTATTAAATGTCTTTCATTTTAAAAATAATAATAAATAATATATTATTATCATCATCATTAGTAAAATATATATAAAAATAAACGAACACAAATACAAATAGATGAAGATTTTTTTTTATTTTGGGTTTTTGTCAACTTTATGGGATGCATTAAGTGAAAAAGTTTAAATAATTTTTATTTATAAAATAAGATATTTTTTATTTTAATTTTTTTTTTAATTATTTTATTTTTTAAAAAATTAAAAATTTTAATTTTAATTTCTATTTTTAAATAGTAACATTAATCAATGAGATAATAACGATTTTATAAATTATATTTTTAAGAAATT
>JAMLFT010005907.1:0-16863 GCA_026544285.1 Pachyrhizus erosus
ATTTAAATTATTTATTTTTAAAATAAATATTTTTATATTTTTTAAGAATCAAATCCTATATTTATATTAAAAAATGATTATTTTAAAAATTATTTATTTCATAAATATTTTTTTTAATTTTAAACAAACTGATCCTTAAATTAATTTTAATATTAACTCACTAAAACCGACTTAGTATATAGTGTTCTAGATTCAAAATTTATTGTTGTTATTGTTAAAAAAACTAATTTCATTATTCTATCTATATGTTCAAAATTTTATAGAAAGTTTGTGAACTTGATTTATTTAAAATAATATTTTCAAAACAAATAATAAAGTATGTAGTAGTCCATACTAAATACTTGTAAGAAAAGAATATAATAAAATTGAAATTAATTTTCAACGTTTTAATTATTTGTATTTAATAATTTTTAAAATATCTATAAAAATAAATTATTCGAAATATAATGACTTTTCAGTATGAAATTTGATTAGTTACTGATCCTCTGAAAAAAAAAAAAAATTTGATCCAGCTTAATTTCTCCTTACATCATAGTGTGAATGCGTGATGCATATACAATTGTATCAACAATGTCAAGCATAGTTGGTAGATTATTGGATCATACCTTGCTATAGAAAAAAAATGTAGTCATACTTGTTATAATGTCACTAACTGATTATTGATAAAAGTTGAATTGTTCATGTAGAAAAAAATAATAACTTTATTTTTCAATTTTTTTAAAAACTGAAAAATAAACAATTATTTCACGGATTTTTTTAAAAGAAACATTGAGTTATTTTAATAATATTTTCAAGTTATGCTGGACGAACAGAAGTGTCTTATGACAAATTGTATGCTTAAGTAAAATATTTTCAAGTTGTGCTTGCTATTTTAATAATATTTTCATGTTATTCTTAAATAATATTCATTTTTTATGGACAATTGTGTGCGAAGATGAAAATTTAAACTTCTAATCGGTGGCCCATGGATAGTGGTTAGTAGCTATAGCTCACAAGTTATATAAATGGAACTATCTATATTTAGAAAAATTATTAAATAATATTAGACTATCATTTAATTCATAATCTTATCAATTTTTATATGATACATAAATAAATATTATTAATTTTTTTAAAATTTAAAAATTTAAATACATATCATATTAATCCAAAACCACCTAATAATTTTTTGGTATCATTAACTGAACAAATTTATCCGTGCTTTTGTATCATATACCTGACACTGACTTGGCTTTCGAGCTAAAGCTAGTAACCACAGTATTTCACCATAAATAATATACAAATAAAATAATTTTTTAGACCAAATCAAAACCAATACGAAGAATAAATATTCATAATACTAATTTCTGAACTTGCAAATTAACTTCATCTTCCTCCCTTGTTCATTTCAAATTTTACTCGTATTACCGCATTCCAAAACGATACCACCGAAACACAAGAAATAACAGTCAATGGGACCAAAAAATTGTAAATAAGTCATTTAAAAAAAAAAAAGTAATGACTATCGTTCAGCCATGGTTATAAAACAATGCATTGCATTGTCAATGGTACCAAATATGTGAAATATTACGTTGCACACAAACTTTGGTTGGCCTTTGAATACAACCAAGGGGTAAAGGCTGCTCATTCTTAGTATATAAAATTCAGAAACCAGACTTGGAACGCAGTTGTAGCTGTCATTACATCATTGGAATGGAGATATTGCAACATATTTAACACGAATATTTTCAATTTGGAATAGCCTAAGCCACAAAATGAGTCATTTCATTCAACCCCTACTTTGCTTACATCATCCTAGATGAAAATTCAATCCTTTTGCTAACACATACATTTATCACTTAATTATAAGGGGATCATGTCCACTAGGAAATACATAATGTAAAAATTAATGATAAATATGAGAGTGGAACTGATAATGACTATTGTCATACATTAAGTTTCTTCATCTCCCTCCTTATGGCATTGGCCCTCACTAAGCTCCCAATGGTGTTAATGGCCAATTTCAGGTCCTCCAGTGGATTGCCAGGTACCACTGTCTTGTACAAATAGCTATCAAAGGTCATCTTCTGCACATACTCATCAGCACACATCTCCACAAACGCTTCCCTGGCAGGGTTGGACCTATAAAACACCTTCTGAAGAATATCCAGGACCTTGTAAGTGGGCCAATAAGTCTTGTCCCATTTCTCCAAGTACTTCCTCAAATCCCCTTCTTCCACCATCCTTTTCCCATTCTCTGAACCTTCAACAATTGCCTCTGCACACATCCTCCCACTCTTGGCTGCAAAATAGATTCCTTCTCCAGAGCATTTGGTTACATAGCCAGCAGCATCACCCACCAGAGCCACTCTCCCTGATAATCTTCGTGGTCGTGGATGTTCAGGGATAGGGTGTGCCTCCACTCGGATTATCTTGCCTCCCAAAATCTTGTCTTCTGCTCTTTTCCTTGTTGCTAGTTGGAACTTCTTGATGTCCCCCTTGTGCGTCACAGTACCAGTGCCAACAGCCACATGGTCACATTTTGGAAACACCCACCCATAGAAATCTGGAGAAACATCATCACCCACGTACATTTCCGCAAGGTTCTCGTAATACACCATCTTATCATCCGGAATTTTTACCCTCTCCTGAGAAACGATGCAATCAAAACCAAACATGCTAGTGTTACCTTCCGAAAATCATGACAAAAACATCACTTTGACAATTGAAACACATATATACACTGCATTTTCTGGCATCATAAATCATAAATCAGAAGCCCTACATTTTTTTTAATTAAATAAAGAAGTTACTAACTTAGAAAAAAAATCCACTACATATCAGAAAAGAAAAAGACCATTAATACGTAAACACAACTTAAATACAGTTTTTAACGTGTCGTTTGAATTGTTCTCTAATCATAGTTGGAGTTTCATATTAACAATATGCGTAATTCTTCAATGTAAAATTCTATTATGAAGATTACTGACATCAAATTTTGATTGAAGTACAGCACAATCAGCAGATACGGAACTGGATTTAAGTTTTTCCAAGAAGTGAAGCATCTATTTAGTTACTATAATTTTTGTCACCAGCTAATTTGATCCATGACACCATGAAAAGGCATAAGCAACTTAATCCATTACTTTCTCATCTACTAGAGTATATCCAGCAGTTTTGGTGTGCTTCAACAAGATCTTCAACATTAGAGAGCATATATTGACAACGATACTGGACTAAATCGATTGACTTGACTATGTTAGGACCAAATTGACAAATGTTGACAAGTTTATAAACCAATTATTAGAAATTAAAAAAAAAAAAAAAAAGTTCTGGACCCCACTTCTTATTAAACAAGCTCCGCTCATAAATTTATAAACTAAGAAACTATGATAGAGAGAGTGTGTATGTTGGTAGTTCCTCTTTGAGCGAAGAAAAAGATAAGAAGTTGGAGAAGAAATAAACCTGAAAAGCGATGGCGTACTCATAGTCACCGGCATCAATAGACTTAGCGACTCGAGAATTAGCCCCATCGGCACCAATGACGGCATCAACTTCCAAAGTACGCTTCTCACCGGTACCATTGGTTTTGCCATCATAGCTAGAGTAATGCAGAACATAGGGGGAGTTACTATCCTTAGGGATATCCATTTTCAAGAACAAACCATTGATGACATTAGCACCGTTCTGCTTTGCCCGGTCTCTGAGGTAAGCGTCCAGCACCTCGCGCCGAACCATGCCAATGAACTCGTGCGGCTTCAGTGTCCTCCCGATGTCCACCGCCACGTTCGACGGCGATATCATCTTCATCTTCGTCACGCGACGGTCGATGATATCCACCGGCAGATCGAACTCCCCCACCATGCAAAGCGGAATCGCGCCGCCGCATGGTTTGCAGTTGTCCATCTTCCGTTCGATGAGGAACGTCTCGATGCCGCCGTTGGCCAGAGTCTCCGCAGCGGCTCCGCCCGCCGGACCTCCGCCCACCACGGCCACGCGGAGGTTGCGGCCCTGCAGCTTCGGGCTGAATTTGCCGGCCACGACACGGAATTTCCGGTGCGGAGTGGCGAGGCTTGGCTGGGTGGCGAAATGCGGGGCCTCCGACGAGGTTTGGCGGAGTCCGACGAAGGATTTGAGGGCGATGGAGTTCATGGTGACGAGTGTGACAAGTGAGAGTGGAGTTTGTTTTTTTATGGGCGGGTTTGTTGAGGGGATATGGGTTGGGATTTGATGGGGTTTGTGGCCGTTGGATTAATGGAATTGAGGGTGGTGATTTGTATTAGATAGATTTTGGGATGATGAGGATGGTGAGAAGGATTTGTTTGGAGTGGTTCTCATGCTGCCACGTTATGCTCAAAGTGGTTCATCTTTACTCTAATACTCTCTTCCTTTCATCTATCTATTTAACTCTTTTTATCAACAAATTCATATTTAAGCATTTTTCTTTTTTATGTTTCTCTTTTCCATCTACATGAGATAAAAATAAAATAAAATAAAATGAAATTCAAAGAGTAAAAAATAAATAAATAAATTATTCCTATTTGATTGAAAAATGCAATAAAAGGTGAAAATAAATAAATTATACAATAATTTTACTATGTTAATTAAAAATTTTGAACTAAAGAATTTAAATTTTTTTATTATATTATAAATTTATTTATTAATTTTATATTTATTAAAATGATTTATTTTTAAAAATATTATTTGCCTTATGCCCTTATCAAGTAAATAGTTAAAATTTAATATCTTACTTCTCTCCATTTCCTTGTTCTTTATTTATATTTAAACAAATAAAAGGTTAATGAAAATTTCTTTTTATATGGTTTAGATTGCACAAAATATATAAGAGATAGTTAAGGCAACCAGTGACACCACCTGCCATGAGAAAAAAAAAAAAAAAAAAAAAAACTGATGTTGGGTTCAAGCCAGACAAGACTCATCTAAATTTTATATCCTTCTTTCTCCTCATTGCACGGTGAAATTGGATCCAAGCCCAAATTGGACATAGACAAACAGAAGTGGGTAATAATTCTTTTTTTATTCTTACATTTTCTTATAATGTTATTTTTTATTCTTATTTATTTCCATTATAACAATTATCTTACTAAAAATTGTCTTTTTTTTATTATTTATCTCTTTACTATACTATTCTTTTGATATGTACACCAATATATTATTCATCAAGTTTTAATTTTGACATATTAAAATATAAGGTTTCGTTAACGAATATTTTTAAAACATTAATTTAAGGAATAAACAAAAATATATTAAAATTATAGTTCAAACATTAAATATTATATTTTTATAACTTTTAATTTCTTAACCAATGTTTTTGGTTAACATTTTCTAAAAATATATAAATATAGACATTAAAATTTAAAAATTAAAAATTAAAAATATATAAGAAATATCTTTATTATAATTTTAATGTAAACTATATTAAAATAAATAAATTAACATATTATAAAATAGAATATGACAATTTAAGTTAACAAATATCATCAAATTGGGTTCAAATAATTAAAAATAAGATTTGATATGGACACCATTAAGTTAAATTGATGATATTTGTTATCTTTATGTATATTACTTCTTTTCTCGCTACCATAGTGTCTCATTCACAGCCAAGAAAGGATGAAGCCTACAAAAGAAGCGGAGTTGTTAGGCCTATGTGGGAGGAGAACTATTTATAATATTTGGATAGTGTTATTAAAGTAATTTTAATAAAAAAAAATAGAAAAGGGAGACACATCTATAAATTAAGGGAAGGTGTATTTTATATTTTATCAAGTTGGTTTGGATTAAGATAAGTGTACGTTTGATGTAACTTGTAGACTATAGTGGATTAAATTTAAAAAAAAAATACATTCATTTTGAGTTTTTAAAATGAGATTTAAAATTGATTTGTATAAATTTTTATAGGTTAATCTCAAATTGGAAATAATATTATGTTAGAAAAAAAATTAATTTAATTTGTATTTAAAATTTAAAACTAAAATCTTATATTTTATTGGATAATTTTTATGTTGAGTTAGTTTGATTAGTAAAGATTAACATAAAATAAAATAATAAAAAAATTGAGAGAGATAGAATAAGATGAAAAAAAAATTATAAATCACGAAAAAATTTCTAAAATCTTAAACCTAGAAGTATAAAATGTTCTGATTCAATTTTTAAAAGTGAATTAAAATAATTTTAAAATTTATTAAAACTTATTTCAATTCTTTTTATTCATATAAGTTTTATTTTAAATTTAAAAACAAAAAATAAAAAATTAATAACCAACCACTCAAAACATGACTTTAATTTTATGGTTTGTCTAAATGATCTCAAATTAAATGAGATTAAACAATCTCATCTTAAATAATCAATATAATTAAGACAATTGTTTTATAATTAATTCTTTTATTAATGTAGTTATTGTTAAATGATTTAAATATATTTTTAATTTTTTAAACTTATAATAAATTTGTTATTGGTCTTCTAAGTTTGAAATTAACCTTTTTAGTTCATGTAATTTGAAAAAAAAATACATTTTAGTCTTTCTGTTCAAAAGTCCTATATCCAAACGTTGTCAAAATAAATATTTTAAAAAATACATATAATCATGTGTTTAATAATAAAAATACAAATTTAAGTAAATTATTATATAAATTTATAATTTATTAACATTTAAGTGAAATCTCCAACGATATTTGAGAAAAGAGACTAAAACATAATTTTTTTTTAAAATTATAGAGATTAAAATGATTAAGTTTAGACTTTGAGATAAAAACACAAACTTATTCTAAATTTAAGATACTAACAAATAAAAACATATTTAAATTTCATCATATTCAGCGCACCCACCTTTATCTCTCATGCTATTTATGTGTAAAGCTAAAAAAATTTACGTGATACATACAATACATATTCTATATCTTCTTTTGTCACACACTATCTTAGGTTGTTTTTATTTTATTCATTTTGTAACTTACAAGTATAATATTTTTAATTTTTATTCATTATAATTGTTAATTAAAAATTATAGATAAAATTAAGAAAAAAATTAGATTAGGACATTTTAATTATCGCACACATCCTATACTCTTTATTACTTCAATAAACAAAGAATATAATTATAGTCGATGATTAAAATTTCATAATTAGAATTATATTAAAATACTAAATATACATACCAAGTTATAAAATAAATTATAATTTTTTTGAAAGGGTAAATAATAAAATATTAGCATCTTAATAATTATTTTAATTAATTATAAAAAGGTATACTCTGTATTCACTTTAGATAATTTTTTTTTAATTATTTTAACTTTATAATAACTAATTTCAATTTATATAATGTGATTTAAATATATAAAAATTACTTTATCTGAATATTTTTTATTAAAATAAGTTTATAACATGAACAATTAATTGTCAATAAAAAAACAGACCAAACGTAAATATTGATTGTCTATTTGTACAATTCATATAAGTTTTTAATCAACCAAAATTATTTGAAATAAAATAAAAATTAAAGCTCTTTTACTAACTTAATTGAATTTTTTTTAGCATATCAAAATAACTTTTAAATTAGAATATTCCACCATAATATGTGAGAAAAATATGTAGTTTATTAGTTGTTTTTCTTTATAAAAAAAAGTCATACCTACTATAAGTTTTTGGTTAGAAAGTTATTTTATTTAAGAATAAAATTCATTACTGTAACTACAAAATTCTGTTTTAAACGATAATAAAAAATAAGGATATAAAAATCATGCAACTTGTCTTAAAAGTCATACGTTACTTTTAAAAATATTAAATAACATGTTTTATACTTAAAACAATAAATATATTTATTTATATTTATTTTTTATATAAAATATTAAAAATATGTTGTAAAAAGATTTAATAGTATACTCATAAGACATCAAATGAATGAAAATGACAATATCAAGAATAAAACAATTGTCTTAATTGTATGTGAAAATAGATCATGCATTAATAATAATAATATTAAAATTCATATTTGTAATAATTTTAATTGATCGATAATATAAAAAAATTACATTGATAATATATAATTATCAAATTTCAATTATATTAATAATTTAAAATGAGATTGTTTAATCTTATTTTTACATGAATTAAGTCAAAATTATTGAAACTCTTTTTCATTAATTTCAAGAGGGATTGGGTTATTAAGGCATGCAGGACTTGAACAACTTTGAAATTTCGTGAAACCTTAAATCGATGCCTTTTAAATTCTGTCGGTTACACTGCTGTAGGAATTAACATTTTGGGACATCATTTGTTTCCCGGTTTGGTTAACTTACCAATACAAATAACAATTCACTCCAAAAAAAGTCCACTGTGTTTGTTGAAAATTCAATTTGAAGGGTCATCACTCCATAATCCATATTCTTCAATTCTTAATTTGTATTTATTGTAATGGAATGTCAAGCTCCTACATTAGCAAACTCTGAATTTGACCATTCATTGTGATTTTACTTTCTCAAATTGTAACCAAGTATATAGGTAGTTGCAGTCGTTTTGAATCAATAAAAGTTGGTATATCAAACTACATGATATTTTCTCTATGTTGCTGCCAAACTTTAGAACAATCTCATTCTCTAATTAAAATTTCAAAATTCCTAGCAGCTAGCTATTAGTATAAAAAACCAACCCAAATGCTTGTGGCCATAGAATAGCATAGAGGGATAGCTTGCTACACAAACATGGACTTCAATCTTGCATTAATTATAGTAGTAACCACCATTTTGGAAATTGGGCTTGAAGGGTGCGATAGCAAGGTTGTGCAGTTCATTTTTGGAGACTCCCTCTCGGATGTTGGAAATAACATGCATCTCTCCAGAAGCCTTGCTCAGGCAAGCTTGCCTTGGTATGGTATAGACATGGGAAACGGGTTACCAAATGGAAGGTTCACTAATGGTCGCACAGTTGCTGACATAATAGGTAATTCTTTCACTTTTAACAAGCATGCACTTTGCAATCAGTGGACATTCAAGAATCTAACTCTATTGATATCAGCATTTAGTGGGGTGAATTTTCAAAAAGCCTTAATGTGGCAAGTTTCTTTCTTATTTGATTTTCTGCGTGAATATTTCAACCCCCCGCAAATGAAAAGATTTTAAATCTATATTGCTGCAGCAAAGATTTAGATTTGACTATCAAAGGTATTCATATGGTGTCAATATGTGAACAGATTTGAATTAGAGTTTGTCGTGTGATTTAGAAATGCTAGCTAGCACTTTTCGATAATGTTGTACAATTTCAGGTGACAATACGGGCCTCCCTAGGCCTCCTGCATTCCTGGACCCATCTGTAAGTGAACAAGTTATACTAGAAAACGGTGTGAACTATGCTTCTGGTGGTGGCGGCATCTTGAATGAAACTGGCGCCTATTTTGTGAGTTGCAAATATAAAGTTTCATACGCTATATGTCTTATAGCATTTGTCCAACCATAATTTGGATTAAAAATTCTGTTTCTTGCAGATTCAAAGATTTTCACTGGACAAACAAATTGAGCTGTTTCAGGGGACACAAGAGTTAATTAGAGGGAAAATTGGAAAAAGGGCTGCGTACAAGTTTTTCAAGGAAGCTCGTTATGTTGTTGCTTTAGGGAGCAATGATTTCATCAACAACTACTTGACGCCAGTTTACAGGGATTCATGGACATACAATGATGAAACCTTCATGGACTACTTAATAGGAACACTTGAAAGACAACTAAAGGTTTATTTAGTTTATATCCATCCTAACACAACTTTTTCTTTTTCCTTTGTGCATCTAATAATAAAGTTCTTTTCAATTATGCTGTGGTTGTGTTTAGCTACTTTATAGTTTAGGAGCAAGACAACTGGTGGTTTTTGGGTTGGGTCCAATGGGATGCATTCCCCTTCAAAGGGTGCTTACTACAACTGGGAATTGTCGAGAAAAGGCAAACAAGCTGGCTCTTACTTTCAACAATGCTGCAAGCAAGTTAGTTGATGACTTGGCGAACCATTTTCCTGATTCAATCTATAGGTTTGGTGATGCTTATGATGTTGTTTATGATGTGATTAGAAATCCAAATAACTATGGTAAGTCAATATGTTACTTTCCTCACAAAAAGGATGCATACACCATTCGTAATTATCTAAATAAACTTATTATAAAGAATGAAAGCAACGTGCATATAATATCAAAAAATCATTGGAATTTAGTATGCTTAGGAACTTCTAAAGGTTTCACAACGTTGTTATTTTCTGAAGTGTTGCCAACTTATCATACATGATCAGAAAATTAAAAATTGCGGTAGCTTGTGTGCTGACAGCTGAGTTATTTTCAACTACGTTTGTTTTGTAGGATTCCAAAACTCAGACTCACCCTGTTGTTCCTTTTGGAATATTCGACCAGCTCTTACATGTGTACCTGCATCAAGTCTGTGCAAAGATAGAAGCAAATATGTCTTTTGGGATGAATACCACCCTACAGACAGTGCTAATGAGCTAATTGCAAATGAACTCATCAAGAAATTTGGACTTTCAAATGCTGGTCAAGCGGGTGCACCTTCACCAGCACCTGCTGTTGCTCCATCTCCAGATGACTAATGATTCAAGGTTTTGTTGCTTAATGCTTAAATTGCTCATCGAAGCAAGTATATTGATGTTCCAATACCAGTATCCCAGCAGTTATACATAATATCGTGTCTTAATAATCATACATGATTTCTTGTTAGAAGATAAGAGAGAAACTTTTGATATTTCCTTTCATTTTGCATCACACATGTAATCCACTAGTTAAATGAGTAATACCGTATCGTCTTCTTCGAATCGAGCCACAGTAGTATCTTGATCAGGTTAATAAATCGTTTTAGTTGAACTGAATCATTTGCAGCCATTTAATTTTTTATTTCCATATAAAATTTTTCTCATCTTTTAACCTCAAGAAACAGTTGGTCGCAGACCAGATCAACTCTCTCTGAAACATTCCTAATCAAAGAATGTTCAGCAGCTCACTGCAATAGCTGCATTTCAGTATGAGAGTAATTGCATGGCGATGGTAGACACAAGCACACACATGTAGAAAGAGAAAGTACAATATACCGAGGCAGTTAAAGATTGAAATAATTTTGTCATGCACCTGACTTCAGAGGAGTTCTGAGTTAATACTGAACTTCTAATATGGGCGAAACGAAATACCCCAAATGTCTTCATTGAAAAGTATTAGCGTTAAGTTGTGCAGTTACAAGTGATAACTTACTAGCACATTCAGGTATACTAATTTCTTTGATACTAAAAGAGATGGCAACCCACAAAAGTTAACTGCTAATCGTGATTAGTTTGCCACACCCCCCAAATTAAGCGTTAACTTGCAAAGGATTGTGTCAGTCTGTGATTTCATCATTTACATTAGCAATGCTTAGCAAAATGACCCATTGTTACCAATTGAATTAAGGGCAAAAGAAAGAGAAATGTTTGGTTATGTAGAAAAACTTGCAGTGACCCGTGCTCTGCACAGGGGCACGAGACTGCAAGAGAGAAAATGAGAGAGCATAAATTGGTAAAGGTAAAAAGGAAAAAAACACCGTGGGCCAAAACTGTATGTGATTGTGACATGTGGCAACGGCTGGATGGTTTTGATATTACTATAGATTATAAAGGCTGAAAGAGTTAAGCTAACTTTCTCAGGTCAAATCAGGAGGTGGAGGCTTAACAAAAAAATCCTGATTGCCAAAGATGTATTGGATAACAAAGAGTGCAGGTCTCCAAAATCTTACTGATATTATTTTGGGAATGTCTAACAATGACTTCGTCAGTTGATCAGTGATAAGAAAAATTTGACTGTTGTTGATGTGTTACCTTTTATGTCATTAGAGTAGGGTAGTTATATTGATATACTCATTTTTTCTTCCATTTCCTTTTTCTTTTCCTTTTCCTTTTCCTTTTCTACCTCATCTGTTTTCTAGATTCCTTTCTTTCTTGTCACATTATCATTTTGTCTCAATTTCACATGCTAAATGTATATTGTGACCCAACTAAATTTTCGTTGCCTCCCATTCCATTTCTCTTTTCTCACTAGACACTTTAATGAGCAGCATCTTAAAACTCCTAGTTTGAAAACATGAAAAATATAACAGCACCTCTTTTGAGGGCAGAACCCATAAGGTTCTAGGTTGACAAACTTTTAGACTTTTAGGTGTGGAAATTAATCAGCTAGCTTTTGCCATAGTCTTTTTGATGAAAACCTATCTGGATTCTAAAAGATATAGCTCTCACTTTACAATTAAAGAAATCAAGACACAACTTTAACGTGGACCTGGTTCATACATTAATCCCTATGGTGAGATTATGTATACACGTTAGAATATGTTCTCTGCAAGACCTCCTGTTATAGGCTGACACCTGAACGGTACGTCCAAGACTTAATTTTCTGCAAATTATTACCTGATGCATCTCAAGTATATGTAAATCAAATCACTTACGTGCAATATACAAATAAGAGTTTCTGATCTTACGTGCTTCTAAGAATTCCACTAACTTTATATGCTATAATGAATATTATTATATTGGCCTAAAACTTTTTCAGGATATGTTTTTAGAAAAGGCGTCTGGGGAGAGTGGTATACAAAAGTATGTCCCAATCAACATTATACATCGCTTTCTCCGCTGAAAATAAAACAAAATAATATTAAATTCTCTATAAGACATTCTTCAAGTGTACTTAGTGGCCAACTAACATGATTACATAAATTAAACAAACATTTTGATTAGTTCCGATTTCACTTTCCAAGAACAAGGTTATGCAATCCCCATCAACTTGCTCTGGGTGGACAAAATGGTTCTTCACTTTTAAATCTCCATATTTCTATTTTGGACAAAAGAACGGCCAAAAAGAAAGGCTACATATCGGTTTAATGCTTTAATGCATCACCAACTCGTAAGCAACTACTCGCATCAACATTTGTTTATTCGATGACTTAATATTCGGGTGGAGGATTTTTGGCACCATGAACGATGCGTTGTTCAGCTTCTGAGACTTACTTTAATTACATGCATGTAGTGTGGTTTTACCAAAATAAAATCTACGACTATTACATTTCCTTTCTATATAGATTTATTAGTGGTTGGTTTTTGCTGTCCACACGGATTCTGTGAGTGAGAATATTTTACATAAACAGAGTAAGTCTGTTACTTGCCATTGTTTTGAAGATAAATCTGATGAAATAATTTTTCTTATGAGTAAAGCACAAATGACTTGTAATGCTATTATCAGTTCAATAAAATACAAATGAAATTTTGGTGCTTTATACATGGATAACAAAGCAGAATTTAACAAGAGTTTAATAGGCACATGTTGGTAGTATAAAAGTGTCTAAATTTTTAATTAATCAAAAATCAATAATTATTATAAAAGTCATTCAAATTCTTATTATGATAATTTATGATAATATAAAAGATGAAGAATGTTAGTGACATTCTCTAACCTTCTTTTTTTTTTATAATTTTTTTATGATTGATTAAAATTTATTAAAAATTATTAATTTTAGTTGATTATACTTTTAAATCAGAAAAAAAAAATCATCAAATAAAAAATAAAACTCATAAATGATTTTCAATCAATTTCGGTCCAGCGACTCTTCTTATAATTGAACTCTTGAATGCTCTTACGCTACCGTTCGCTACGCACCTAAGCTAAGATGCCCTGGTCTTTTTTTCGCATAACCAAAGACGAGACTAGAGCGGCTCTTGAGGAGAAGTTAATCAATCATATAGAATGTTGAAAAGAAAATATTACTAGGAATTCTTTATAAAAGACTTCTGTATTGAAGGTGCATGTGTTATTTATTCTTAATAAACCCATGTATGAGTTCTCATATAATCATTCTGAGCAGTGGGGATAAGACTCTGGTTATTCCATTCTCTCATCATACATTGTCTCTAGAATTCACCAATTATGTCTACTTAGATAAGATTGTATTACACAGAGGACGTCTACTAGCAACCTATAGGAACTATCATTCAGTACACCATTTCACACACTATGGTGCTCTTGGAGTGTGACGACCATTGGGTCCTGATGGGGGATAGTCGTGGAGTTCCAATTCCATCCTCTCAGTTATGGTTGGTTCATCCCAGTGCAAGTTTCTCTCCGTGATAACCTGTATTCGAATAAATGGAACATAGGGTCGGTGACTTGATATATATGATTAAAAAATGCATTACTTGTCTTAAGCAACATAGGAATAGTCATAGGGCATCAAAGTGCACCTTGTTGCTGTTCTCCTGAGTAAGGTGAACTTGGGGACCTTGCATAAGGTTTTCAATTCCTGCTTATATAAACAAGCCAATTGTAAGAACATGAAGGAGACTACAATCTTCTAGAAAAAAAATAGAAACATTTTAGTAGAATTTACTTGTAACTGGGACTGCTTTTAAGCACGTAAGATGAGAAAGCCCAAGAAGAATCACGAATAAACGAAAGAGAGTGCCTGCCATTCTTGTATTGTACTTCTCAACAAGACAACGACAAACTCTAGGTTGTGTTGCTTCCCATATGCCAGTTCTCAATTTATACATGTACACAAGATATTTTTTTCTGAATATTTTTTCAACATGGAAAATCCATTATAGAGGGGGCAATCATGCTACCAAAGTCATAAAGGTGATAGCAACCCATCATTTCTTGGGGGAACAACGTGTTTCCACTCTTTGGAGAGCTTTTATCTGTTTGTGGACTTTTTGTGTGAAAATCCAAAGTCTCTATCTTGTGAGAAATTATTAAATAGTCCAAGAAACTGCATGTTGAAATTCTGATCAATCTTTATATTTTAAGTATTCAAAATTGTCAATTTATAATAAAATTAACAACAATTATATATCATAAAGAAATTAGTAGGAACCATGATCATTCTGGATAAACTAATAATTTCTCCAGTATTGGGGTGCAGAGAATTGTTTGGTGGACATGAAAGTTATATTTTAAGTTAATATGGAGCACACTATGGAAGTGGAAAGATGACACAGAAACGTTTGTGAAGTAAAACCTGTACAATAATCGAAGTCAAAGGCTAGTGGGAAATGCAAAGGGCATATGTGAACAGTATAGGTAGGTACACATCCCATGTAATTCACAACGGGCAACAGCACTTAACATTTGAGCCTCGATTCCACTGTTATGTCAACCAAGATATAAGGAAAACAGATGGTAGGCACTAAATGTGGCAGCAATTAGCCACGTTCAACGGGATCACTCAAAAATTAGTCTCACACTTCACATTAGTATAGAAAGAAACAAAATATGTTTAGACTAATAAGTCATTAGTCACTTAAGCAGAAAAGCCTAATAATTTTAAGTTATTCCACTCAGGAAAAGAAAAGAAGAATGTGATATTTGAAATTAAAGGATCCAGTAACTCAAATTAGACCTTTGTATCAGGTGCAAATTTTCTAAACGAAAAATAATTTGTGTGTCGTCTAGTGTTAATTTATGTTTTATTACCCGTGTCTAATAACGGTGTAATAGTAAAATCCTAGTGGTTGCACATCGGTTGCGGTTGCTGGAAGTGGAAGTCATCATATTCAACAACGAAAACAGCTCAAATGTTGTAGTCATTTATGTTATTGCTAGGGTAGTGGAAACAACAATTTTCTCCACTAAATCTGTCCAGTGGCTGAGCAACTTTGCTATCTGTAGACCACACAGAGCTCTGTCGCTAGACATATAAATGGAAGCTATTCAATTTTTTTTCTTTTTTAAAAGATATAAAAACACAGCTACAAATTCAGATTGATCTGAAATAGTGCAAATTTGTGCCCCTTATGGCCCTGAATTTTATTTTATTTTTATGTTCTGAATTTGTTGAGAATATGCCTTCAATATCAATTATTAGAGTTTCTTAAAATTTAAGGTAGAATTCTTAATATAATTAATTTAAGGAATTATGGATGGTAATAGGTTGTTATAAATTAACCAACTATGCCGACTTAGTTAGTAGTTGGGTTGGAATGTTCGATAGATACATTAGGACTTAGTTGTTCTAAATTTATGGGTAATTTTATTTGTTATCATTATCAATTTCTAATTATGAATTTTTTTGCATGTAAAAGATGTTAGTAAGAAAGAAAGTATGAACTTCAGCATTCATTTCATAATCTTCCCAGACATTTCACAGTATTTTATAATTTATTTCCTATTTCCCATGAGTGATAGTCAAAGCTTGATTGTTCTTGAGAGACTTGGTAAGGTTGAGAGTTCCAGCCAACAGCTAAGTACTTACAAGAAGAGATGAAAATGTAATTTGATAACTTAACCATACATAATATTGTCAATTTTTTAGGGTGATAATTACCACTTATAGACAATATGAAGGAATGCTTATCTTGACACTCGTGATCTTTGGGAGGTTGTTGAGGAGGATTGTGATTACAGCAGCACAAATAAATAATCATAAGGTAAGAAAGCAGCAATAATAAAAATAAAAATCTTCTATATTTTTTATTGTTTCTCAAGCAATTTTTACTTGAATTGTGACTTTGCAATCCGCAAAGGCCATTTGGATTTTTTTTCAGACAAGGGTATAAAAGAAATGAGAAAGTCAACGCGATGTGAATGTTGCTTTTTTATTTTTTTTATTTATATATATATATATATCAAGTGACTCTGTTGAATTTGATTGGGAAAAGGGTTTAGATGCAACGAATGCAGGGTCGGCTGTCACATTTCATGATTTAGGGCGGAAAGATAATTAAAGATTCTTTATATATAAATATTTTAAAATATAAAAGAATATTATATAAAATACATACATAATTATAATATTAGTAAAAATATATACTATTATACTAAATGAATAATATGATTTTAATAAATATAAAAAATATATTTTATTTTTATTT
>JAMLFT010005908.1:0-16860 GCA_026544285.1 Pachyrhizus erosus
ATAGATATAAATAATTTATTAATTATTATTAATTTTTTTATTACATATATAATTTATTTATTTATATTAATTTATAATTTTATATATCTTAATTTTTCATAATAACTTATATTTTTTTTATTTTAGATATAAACTTTGTACATTATTAATAAAAATGGTTGTATTTTGTTAGAATCTAAATTTAAATATTACAGTATATTTGATTCTGATTTATATATATATTTTAAATGTTAAAACATAAAATAATATTTTAATTTTAATTTTTAGTACCATAAAAGTATATAATATTATATTTATCTAACATTATTTTATAAATTATTTAATTAATCTGTACAGAGATCAATCATTCAATCAAAATTAACAAGAGCATTGGTTTTATTTTTGTTTAAAAACATAAAACAAATGTGTACACAGAGAAAACTAAGTCTGGTATTCTTCAGGACCAAGACGAAGACTCAAATTGCTTTTTCTCCCATAATTTTCCGGAGAAAATCAGGAGCAGAGGAAGAAGAGGTTCGATGAGCTTGAGACGCTGATAACTCATTCACTCACTGGACTCGACTCGAGGACGATGGTGAGTTCGATCCGTGATGGAACCAAAGCAGATTGTGTCATTGCAGACGACCACAACTGATCCCGAACATGTCAAGCTTATTCAGTGGGACGACTTCCACCATGATCTCGCCAGGTTGGCCAGTCTCTCTTCTGCACTCCACCAAGCCAACCAGAAGAAGCGAATTCTTCACCAAAAGCTTCACTCTCTCATCCAGGTAGGGTTTTAGACTATTGCTAAAGCCCGAGACCCATGTTATCCTGCGTTTCTTCAATTTCGAAATTTGCGTTTTTTTCTGTTCACGACTTTATTGTAATGAATGAAAATTAAATGAAAATGAAGTGGAAATTTCAGTGGCTGGAGGGAAGGCGCCTTTGGTCTCGTGGAGAATGTGAGCTTGAGTTCGGAATCAAATCGCGTTCTGTATTGGTTGCGGAAAATTATTGTCGGAATGGCGGAGAGAGACGAATTTGTGGTGTTAAATTTAATTGCATTTATCGTGAAAATGAATTAGAAGCAAACTGTTTATTTTTTTGTTTATTACTACGTACTTGTGGCCTGTTTGCGAATTAGGGTTCACCTTATAAGCGGATCCATTTGGTTTTCGATTGTGGTTTTTATTAGTGACCAAGAGGCTGTGAACTCAATCCTGTTTGGTGTGTTGAGGTTTTTTATGGTTGGAGACTGGATGATCTCTCGTCTCTCTCTTTGCTTTTGGTAATAGAAATTGTATGTTTGGAAATCCATTGGTGGGGGTGCTGAGTGTAAGTCGGTAAAGGATCCCCTTCGAATCTTTTGGGTTGAACATACTTTTGGAGTATTTGGAATGTGTTTCCAAACATACTGGAAGTTAAGGGGGAAGGGATGTACTGTTTGGTTCTGCTTATTTTGAAAAAATAATCTCCTTTTTGTCAGCTTCCACAAAGAACTTTTGATAAAAAAGCGGCTATTTTATTGGAAAGAATCGGACCAAACATGTGTGTAATTCCATGGCCAAGGTACATGGAACCTAAGCCTTACAATGTTCTGGTGATTTTTTGGGTATTGGGCTGTGGTGTTTGTAATTGTTGCCTAGAGGCTTTAAAGTCCATCACTATCTAATTCTTATGGGGATTGGGGGATTGAGTTCATTGCATTTATCATAAAATTAAAAGCAAACTGTTTATTTTCTTATTTATTACTTGTTGCATATTTTCCATTTAGGGTTATCCTTATAAGCAGATCCATCTGTTCACAACTAGGCTATTTTTATATTTTTAAAATTTTGGATTGTGGTATTTAAGTTGGTGACCATGAGGCTTCAAATTCTTTGTGTGTTTGGCTCTGCATTCATTACGTACTTTTAGGCAAATTTTCATGTCAAATGTCTAAGTATACGTAGAAGCTACTTCATATTGCTTCAAAGTGATGCACATCCAATCCTTTACCATGCATAATCAAACACACATCAATCACTGTCTAGTGGGGTTGAGGTTTATTATGGTTGGACTGAAGTGGGTGATCTGTCATCTTTCTTTGTTTTTGGCAATTTAAAGTTAAGGATATGTGTTTGGTTTAGCTTATTTTGGAAAAAAGAATCTTGTTTTTGCCAGATTCCATAAAGAATGTCTGAATTAGAAAAAATGAGAACCAAATGTGTGTAATTCAAAGGCCTTAATGATGGTTTAAGGTGATTTTTATGCCTGCACGAGTGTTTGGGGCAGGGGGGATGCGAGATTGAACCTAAGCCTTACCGTAACTATGGTGATCAGGTTTTGGACTGTGTTGTTTAAAGTCCATCTCTATGTAATGGGAAATGGGAGTTTGATTATGTTGTATTTATCATAAACTAGAAGCAAACTATTTATTTTCTTTTTTTATCACTTGTAGCCCATTTTCCATTTAGGGCTCTCCTTTTAAGCAGATCCATTGGTTCACCACTAGGCTATTTTGTTTTTGGTTTTGGTTTGTGGTATTTAAGTTAGTTACCAAGAGGCTTCAAATTCAATCCTTGTCTAGTGGGGTTGAGGTTTATTATGGTTGGACTGGATGATCTCTCATCTCTCTTTTTTTTTGGTAATAGAAAGTCAAGGGGGAGGGAATTGTAGGTGTTTGGCTCTGCATATTTTGGAAAAATAATCTGTTTTTGCCAGCTTACACAAAGAACTTTTGATAACAAAGCGATTATTTTCTTGGAAAAAATTGGAGCCAAATGTGTGTTAATTCCAAGGTCAATGCATGCTAAAGGCCCTAATGATGGTTTGTAGTGATTTTTGCACGCACGCATGTTTGGGGGAGAGGGAATTGACATTGAAAAGCCTTACAATGGACTGTGGTGATCTTTTTCTAAAGTCCATCACTATCTAATGGGAAATGGGAGGATTGAGTTCGTTGCATTATATCATAAATTAGAAGCAAACTATTTATTTTCTTACTTGTTACTTGTGGCCCATTTTCTGTTTAGGGTTTAAGCTGATCCTTTTGTTCACAACTAGGCTATGTTATTATTTTTTTGGTTTTGGACTGTATGTTTAAGACGGTAGCCCAGAGGCTTCAAATTCAAGCAGTTTAGCGGTGTTGAGGTTTATTATGATTGGACTGCATGATCTTTCGTCTCTATTTTTGTTTTGCTAATAGAAAGTTAAGGGGAAGGAAACATACATGGTTGTTCAGCTTATTTTGGAAAAATAATCTCCTTTTTGTTGGCTTTCATAAAGAACTTTCAATAAACAGTGCAATTATTTTCTCTGGAAAATTTGGGACCAAACACGTGTAATACCATGGCCAACGCATTCTAATGGCCTTAATAATAGTTTATAGTCACGTTTTACCTAAGCCTTGCAATTGACTGTGATCTTTTGGCCTTTGGGCAGTTCATTGCCGAGAGGCTTTGAAGTACTTCACTATCTAATAAGGCTGAGGTGTATTGTGGTTGGACTGATTGATCTCATAATTTTTTTTTGGTAACAAGAAGAGTTAAGTGAGGGGTGGGGGGAGGGTACGGGGTACGATTTTTGTTTTTCTTTGGGAGGGCCAGAGGGGGGAGGGTGGGTAGCGAGATTGGACTTAAGCCTTGCAAATGTGGTTTTGATCCTTAGTAACTAAATCAACCTTTGTTGGCTTCATTTCTTTGTCAATAATTAGGTCCATTCATTATAAATATAAATAATGGGAGGACTTCCCATCAATCAAAAACATTAAAAACATTATGACATTTTACTAAAATAAAGCTAATGGGTGGGCCTCATTAGGTTTGTAGACTAATCTTTCCGGTATTGCTGGTTAATCTTCTTACACTTTAGTTACACATAACTTTAACATACCCCAACGCCTAAAAGCTCCTCACTGTGTGAAGGTATGGGTGAGGGTCATAGTATGGAGCCTTCCCCTTGTGTATGCAAAGAGGCTGTTTTCGAATTCAAACCCATGACCAACCAGTCACAAAGGGCAACTTTACCATTGAGCCAAAACCTGCCCTCTTAGTTACACATAATTACTATTAGTTTTTGGCATGGTCTTGTGGGTGATTATCTCTGCTTATGCTGTACTTGTATGTAAACCTAAACCTAGGTAAAAGAGAGTTGTATTAGACTGTCAACAGGCCAATAGAAAACTGTGTTGAATATTTATTAATATGGATCTAGAATACACTTGGTTCTGTTGGTAATTACACATAATTTCACCTTTTGGCCTCGTCAGTGGTGACTGGTAAGGTCTATGGAAAGAGATTGGAGAACTGTGTTAAGATGACATGTATATTTTTCAGTCTGTTTCTTTTTTACCTTTGATTATTTATGGACACGCATTACCTCTGACTTTGCACTTTCTTTTGTCCTAATATAAATATTTATTATTTAATATTCCTCTTTTATCAGAAAATGGAGAAAGAACTACATAACTTTAATTATAAATTATAATGAGGCATATTTACCTTTTTTGGAAGAGGATTTAAGAGTAATAATTTTCTGATGATCAAATGTTCAGATTTTGCACTGACAATTTTGTGTTTTAAATTTTATCAGTGGGTCTGAGGTACAACCATTGGTGTGTCACGACTTTTTTCTATTGCGTATCTTGGATCTTAAGTGGTAAATGTGCCCAATATAAGTAGATCCATGATATCTGAACAAAAGGAAATACATGATTCCCAAGTTTCAACTCAAAATAGTCTGCAAAGCATAGTAGTCAGTCATACTATGGCACTGCTGTAGTGGTGTTGCAGAGTGTTATGTCTATAGGCTTCTCCATGGAAGCCTGTTACATTGCAGCTAACTGTCCTGCCTGGAGTGTCATGAATTGCAGCTGCTATTGATTCAGAGACAAAACCCCCCTTTTTTACCCCCCTGAATAATGTCATTTGGTGCTGTTTATGAGGGGCAATCTTGGGATTTGCCCCCTCTCCCCCTTATATTTGATTTTAGCACGCCAGTTCAGTCCTGTCAGGGTGCTGAGTACTTTAGTTTTTGTTTGCACCTTGGGATGCTCTTTTGCACTAATTGTTGGTTTCAGTTGACAACAGATTCTGAATTTTCCAATATATAGGTGTATGTTTGATTCTTTGTTTTTTACTAGTGTATAATTTATGAGCCTGCCTAACAGGTCAATGCTGAATCATTGGGTCGGTTGAATGAACTTGAGGAGATGCGTCAGAAATTGGAATCAAAGAAAAAAGTTATGGAGAATATGTCTATATGTTCTAGGCTGGCAAAGGAGGAAGCTAGCAAGCAGGAGGAGCAGCTTAGTGGTGCAGTGCAATCGCTTTTGGTGGCAGGGGGTGCTCTTTCTGTAACCAGCAGAAATCTCCAGGTGAGTTTATGTTATATTGTAGTTGATATAATATATATTCTATTCCTGGATATAATTGAAAGTAAAAAGTTTAGTAGTCTGTATCATTTTTCTTTATCTTTTTATTAGCAATGTTGAAGAGGCTTTCGGAAAAAAGAGAAAAGGCCATGTCGTGAATATTGGCAATGGCAAACGATTGGCAGGGTACACATGGGTTGAATTTTACCTTTTGCATACAATTGTGGTTGACATTTTGAGTGAGATGTATGGAACAGTATACAAGGGTCTTCTATTGTATAAAGCACTAATACTTCTATTTGTTCATGTCTCTGTGTGAGAAATGTATCCAATTTTGGTACACTTTGATACTTCACTGATTTGTATCTCTTTGAAGTATCCAAGCCTTTAAAAAATTATGAAAATCTAATATAGCACAGATGTGAGAAATAGAAGCATGTATAAGATATAAACATATTACCATTGTCTCTTAATGAACCAATAATGGAAGTTGTCCTCTTTATGGATGATGCTTAAGGGAATGAAATTGATACTGTTCCTATTTGTAGGCAACAGAGTTATCAATGGCAGATTGTGGATTATAGCAGAAGGCCAAAATTCTGCCAAATAACCACACCATTGCGGCCTATGACACTGCCATAGGTGGCCTACCTTCACAAATTGCCTATGGCGGTTGGCTAAAAAATCGCCATGCCATTCTGCCATGGCACCGCCATTTAGCAATAGTGGTAGGCAATAACCATTACTTAATGAAAACAACAAACAACAATGACAAGTTGATAACAATAACCTTATTCCATTAAGTGAAGTCATCTATATAGATCTCGTGATACCACTGCACTTAGTTAAAAACAAATATCTCAAGAATATTATTCATCATGAGATCCCTTTTTATTCCTTCCACATTTTCTTGGCCTCCCTCTACCTCATTTTATTAAGTTGAAAACTATGCAATTTACTCTTTTCGTTGGTGTCTCCAATGGCCTTCTTTGCATGTGTTCAAACTACCTTAATCAATTTTTGTCACTTTTTCCTCAATAGGTGTCACACCAATATCTCCTTATATACAATCATTTTGTATCCTATCTTTTCTTTTGTAGCCAAACACCCATCTTAACATACTAATTTCTGCTACCTCCACTTTTCTCTCTGGTTCCTTTAAAGTCCAACTTTCACCACCATAAAGTGAAACATTCTCATTTTAACCACCCAACTTATATCTTATGTGTGACACCTTCATTAGTTTTCCCATGAATTTGTAATATTGATCTTACATACTTTAACCTAATGGCTTGTAGTATGACATCTCTATTTTTTACCTCAATCATTTTTCTTTTGTTTCTTACCAAAATTGCAATTCATATACTTTGTTTTGCTCCTATTCAAATAAAAACCCTTTAATTCCAATGAGTGTCTCTTAAGCTCAAGTTAACCTCTTTCCTTGATTGTTCAATTAAAACTATATCATCTGCGAAAAACATGTATTTATGGATAATCTTTTATATATTCTTGGGGAACATATCCATGACTAGATTAGACACTAGTAGGTACTCCATCTTACATGTTTTCTATAATCTAGATATAAGTCACATAAACACTTTTCTTTTCCTAATCCTTCCACAACAATTCTCGACACATTGTCATATACTTTTTCCTAATCAACAAAAATCATATGTAAGTTTCTTTGCTTCAGTTCCTTTCCATCAACTCTTTTAATAATGTATTTTAAAATTTTTCTCACTAGTTTTATAGAACATTTAAATTTCTTTGCTTTATATTTTTATCTCATGTATGATGAGTAATTTCTTCCATCATTTCATAATTAAATTGTTGAAAATTAGAATATAATGTTTTGATTTATCAATAATAGCGGTTTATAGGCACAATAATCTTATTTAAAGGAAACAAAATATTCCTCTATTTATGTATAATTAATGTAATTAACTTGTATAAAGCACATATCCGTTGTGTATTCGAATACACAATTTTCATTCAATTATTTCTCTGTTTCTCTTATTTTAACATGGTATCTAGAACTTGACAGAGTGATCTCAAGAGTTGTGTTTGTTCGTTGGACCCACTGTCCTCAAATAAATTGTTGGCAAACACTATACAATTCCATTTCATCATTCTGCTTGTTGCTCATTTTTGGACAAAGAACTTCTTGGTCATTGCCCTTTGCCATTGGTCTCTACCACGTTGAAGGTGAGTTTTTCGACGAGACCACCATCATTAAGATCGAAATTTTCTGATCTACCTATCTCTAAAGTAACATTCTGCTTTTGTTCGCCTTCGTTTTCTCTCTCGACAATGGCTTCTATTGACACTATCTTTGTCCTAGATGCATTGACCTTGTTTGTGCCCCAGATGCATTGGCCATGACTATGTCCTAGATGCATTGGCCTTGTCTTTGTCCCCTATATGCACTAGTCTCCTCTATGTCCTAGGTGCACTAGTCTTGACTATATCCCAGATGCATTGGTCTTGTTTCTATCCTAAAAGCAGTAGACTTAATTTCACATTTAAATAATTTGGGTCTTCAAAATTATTGGTTTGAAGCTTTCAAATGTGGTTTCAAGAAGAATGAATTTTGTTTTGCTTGCCATGAGTTTTCTCTTTTGCTAATGGTCATTCCAACTATCTGAATAACCTATTTTTCTTTGGCAATTATCTTCGGCTTTACTAGCATCCCTGAGTTGCCTTTCAAACTACTGTTTTGTTTTATGGAGCTATGTTTTTTTTTTCATGTTTTCTATTTTGGGAATAAATTATTTTCTTGTAACAAGTTAAGAGCTTAGTAAACTTTAACTTGAGGCAGAGTGTTGAAAATCAAAAGATAATAATATGATTTATTAATAATAGCGGTTTATAGACACATAATCTTTGATTTAAAGAAAACAAAATATCCTTTATTTATCTATAATTAATGTAATTAATCTATATAAACACGCATCCTTTGTGTATTTCAACACGGTTTTCATTCAATTATTCCTTTGTTTCTCCTATTTTAACATAATGAAAGATAAGACTAATATGAATGAAATTGGAAGGTCCTTGACATGTAATTGGATGGGGTACTAAAGACGGTTTTCCAAACATGATTTTGGGGTTGTGCAGAGAACAAAGACTTTAGTATTTGTGTAATGGGTCTTTGGCTTTGGGGTAATATTATTTCTTCATGTCCTCTTTATTCCCTTTCCTAAGTATTAAACCATAAATTATGATGAGAAAACTAAATAAGTAGTTGTTGCATAAATGGATAGCTTGGATATAACTATTATGTTCTTTGGTTGTATTCTATCGTGTAACCAATAATGTTCATCATATTTTTTATAATTTATAAGGTGAAAGCCTTAAAGCACGATACACAGTCTCAACTCTTAAGGGAAACACAGTTTTCACTAATTTTAATTTTGGTCTGGGTGGTTTTTTAAGTTACAAATTGTAAAAGGCAAAACTGCTTTTGCACACCTTTGTATTTGTAATGGGTAATATATCTTCTTGTCTACTACATACATGTTACTATTTTAGGTGTGGTATGTTTGAAGACTCTTTTTAATTTTAAATTTACTCCCATCCCTTCTTTTGCTGAATATTAGTTTCCTGGGCTTTAAGTTCTAGGGGGAATGCATTGTTGTATTGATTAAAAAAATTTATTCATTTTATTGATGTTGAAGTATGTGTTACAAATTGACATTCGGAGTATTGTTCTTTTTTACTGTTGACTGAGTTTATATTCAATTGAATAGAGTATACCTTAGTTTCGCTTATACCTGTCCTTCAGAAATGAACTCCTTGTTTTCTTTCAAATGGCCTCATTCTTTAAAAGCTTTCTTTTCTCTATTACTTTGTGTAAGATATGGTATTGACAAATTTTTTTAGCTGAATCTAAATAAGTTATCATTATTTATTGTTTTGGGGGAAAGGGATTATTGTTCTATTATACTGGTGTTATTGTAGCTAGAAGGCTGATTATGCTTTTATTATAGGAATCAAATAGATTACTGTCTGAAGAAAATGGCTATGTTCATCTGAGAAAATTGCAAAAGATGCTCAGGAAGAGGCAACAATATATGACATCTCAAATTTCAATGCTCTATCCTGTTAAGATCTTTGTTGGACCAGCACAAGAGCAGGAGCTTGAAGCATATCCTTTAGGTAGCCTGGCAGGTAATGGCTAACTCAATAATAGTTTTTTTTTCTATGTGGATAGTTCCCCTAAGGTTAAAAGTAATGGTTGAGGTCATGCAAAATAAGAAACTTGCAAGTTAAATAAACTATGAAACTTGAGGTACTGGATGGTTCAATCACTATTCCTTAATTTCTTACTGGCACCTCGGATATAGTTCTTTCTTAAGTTGGGCTGTTGTGTTGAAAGGGTGTCTTCCATTCTGTACTTCATCTGTCTGATATGTGTGCCTTATGTCGTGTTCTTTTCTTTTATGCTTCTGCACAGGAATCGAACCAGGATTTTTTATTTTTTTTTGAGGGGGGGAAGTGAGGGGCAAAGATAATTTAACACATGATCAAGAAAATCAACAATAATTAACTTTTATTATTAATAATTATCTAAAATTTAGTTTAATAAAAAGTATATATCATATATCTTATGAAAGTAAATATAACAACATTTTCTTTCTCCTTTTCTCTCCAAACAATCAATTGAACAAGAGGAAGGGAAATACAGTATTTTCTTTCTTTTCCTTTTTCCTTAAACCAGACAAATGTTTTTCTCTTCATTTTCTTTCTTCTCATTTTCTTTCCCATTCCAAACAGAGTTGTTGCTAAATGAAAGAAAGTTATTTTGGCATCTGCTTAATTCATAGATGTTTATGTGATACTTTCTTCATTCTCTTTTCATTGAACGAAAGATAGTATTCTTTTACCATAATAGTATGAGTTATAACTTGTGAACCACATCATTGTTGCTCTATATGGAGATCTTATGTGCAAGGTTGAATCTTTAGGTCTTTTGGGGCTTCGTCATGTATTTTCATTTTTCTTCTTTAAAATTTCATATTCAATTTGTAAACTTTAATTTGAAAGATCACTGACCAAACCACAAACCTTTTGAGCATTCCTCCAGTTAATTAATAATATTTTTTTTGTATTACTATTCTTCTTACTATAAGGGACTTTCATGGGATGTTTTACAATGTGACATGGATGGTCTAGAATACCATATGTATTCATTGAATGTTATGTCTAGTTTATCTTCTGCTAATTTGAATGATCACTAATTGTTTGCTAATATTCACTGCATTTCTAAGTGATACTTTCTCTGAATTTTATTGTAAAAAGTTTCATTTATTTCATTATTCAGGGACTTCTGCTGGGCTTAAACAAGTTAATCAAGGATCCTTAACAATTCATGGTTTGCATTTGAATGTGCTATCTTTTAGGAAAATGAGCTTTTTCACTGATAAAAAGGAAATTCAGAATTCTGCTACAGCCCTAGGATATGTTGCACATGTAAGTATTAGAACCTACCTGGCCCTTTTTTGCCTCATAACTGTTTGTGTTATTCTATCTTATGCCTTTTGTGATCCATTACCAAGATATGTGATGTGCAGCTTCTAAATTGTCATATACAGATCAAGGTTTAAATACATTTTTTTATGATCTCTATATTGTCCAAACCTTCTGTGTCTGTTCTTCCATTACAAAAATGCTTGCTTGACTCTGTCAGGTGTTCCCCGTGGCAATGCCACATTACAAAAATGCTAATGTAGCAATGCCAAATGGAGCCATGTATGTAAATGATTTTGTAATGGAGACTTTGGAAGAGGCAAAAGTAAAGGGTTTGAATGTTAATGAACTAGAAACATAAAAAATTACTGGGATTCAAAGTATATTTGCAGTGATGAAGAATGTATTTAAACCTTCATATTTTGACATGTCTTTTATATGGCAAACTTTGTTGTCAATGCTTTTTCTTATCAGATACAAAACTTCTGTGTTTCCAGCTGCAGCATTTGTTATGGTAGCTCATGTGGATGACTGTTGACCTAATAATTATTGAAATGTCTCCCTTTTCGAATAATTTTCTCGCAGGCTGTTTCACTTATAGCCTCATACTTGCAAGTTCCTTTGCGATATCCTTTACGGTTAGGTGCTTCTCATTCATATATTATTGATAATGCACCTTCAACAGAGCTAACATCTTCTGAGGCTTCATCAAATGCAAGCAAAAATGTCAAACATGTGGAATTTCCCCTTTTTTTAGAAGGTCAAGACACAACAAGAGCAGCTTATGCTGTATTCTTACTAAATAAGGTATATATTTCTATTTATATTGGCTTTGTAGTAACTCTCAATCTTTCAAGTTAAGTGCTTTGTTTGAACTAAGGCAAAACATAACGGGGATAGTCTTGTTCATTGTTTCCTTCAGAATTCCTGAGGAGACAATTAAGTGCATTTTTTCACTGACACTTTCTGCCCCGTATCATTTGTCTAATGTATTTGTTTGGATTGTGAACTTTTTATGTTTGTTGATGACTTTATAGATTACCATATTCTGCAAGATTGCAGGATCTGTGTTTTGCATGGTTAACAGTTTAGCTCCCATTTGTTTTTCTTAAATAGCTTTCTGGCTAAGATTTTGTTTCTTTTTGGGATTCTGCTTTAAACTTCCAATATGTTGGTTGATTAAGAAATTATTTTGGTCTTGCTTGTGTTTTTCTGTGTAATGAACAGAGACTGAATTGGAAGATTTCCATTTGACTATGAGCATAAAGCCTACTGTATGTTAGCTAACTGGAAATGTGGTGGGTCCTCCGCCAGAATTATAGCTTTTCTTCTGTTTTTTGTTTTCTCAGCCCATTGTTTGAAATTTGCTTTTCTAAAGTGAGCCATTCACTTTAGAGGGCAAAGTAACAAATCTCAGTTGTCAATGAGAAAATCAACTGTTAATATTACATGCACCTGCATAACCAATCATGGATGTAGGATGTATTGGAATATTAACCGATGATATTTTTTATCTAGTTTAGATTACTCACTCTAGAGGAGCCAAATGCCTTTGTTCGTTTCATGGCATGAAAGATTAGAAGTTTTGTTTGAGTTATGCTTGCTTATATGAGATGCTTTAATTCCAAGA
This sequence comes from Pachyrhizus erosus, assembly GCA_026544285.1. Classification (NCBI taxonomy): domain Eukaryota; kingdom Viridiplantae; phylum Streptophyta; class Magnoliopsida; order Fabales; family Fabaceae; genus Pachyrhizus; species Pachyrhizus erosus. The sequence goes on from JAMLFT010005908.1 coordinate 12,435, forward strand.
AACATCTATTTAAGAACTCATCATGTATTTTTGCAAAGAATCCCTCTACCAAAAAAACAAAACTATGATTGTTTCTGTTGAATTTTCAATGTCAAGAAATCATCACCAATTAAAAATACCTTACGTACACTGAAAAATAAAATAAAATGTATCTTACAACATTTTAGACCATTTGATTTTAACTGCAGGACCCTGTAGTTTATAAAAAGCTGCAGGTGATCCCAAAATTGAGTAGCAAGATTGACATTTATATTGACAGGCTTTTGGTCTTGCATTGGTGTCGTCTGGTAGAGTGGCCTAGATTTTAATTCTGTATTATATCTCAAATATGCGGAATGTATTTGAAGTCTCCCATACTTTGTTAGTGCCTTTTTTTTCGTTTGTTATTTGTTTCCTGAAGTGTGGTTGTCTGGACGATATTTGATATGTATAATACATTTTACATATCCGTCCTAATTAACCACACAGCTCCTTTCGTGCTTATTTGATTGTAGGATTTAGAACAGCTTTTGAATTTCATTGATGCCAAGAGTTTGGGACCACGCCATGTATTGGCTAATTTGAGGGAGCTTTTAAGGACTATCCAGTCTTCAGCTTTTATGGACAACTTGATCTAGTATTTTTCCCTATTGTAACTTCCTTGTAAATTGATTCTTTTTTTTTTAATTCTTGTCCGGGTGCAATTTTTTTGGTGCACCTTCCAATGTAGCATTGTTATCAAAATGGAGTCAAACTTTATATAATGGATTTGGTATTCTTTGGAAAAAAAGATAGAGAAGAGTATACACTGCTGTCAAAAATATTGTTCTTTGAGAAGAACATATGTCCTGCATTCCTGCAAGAATATCATGTATAAGACAACTTTTGGAGAAATGCATACATTTTGTGAAATCAACGATGAAATCCCTCTTCAGATGGGAAAAGGAGATGCAAGGATTTATCAAATTTTGATGATTTTAGTGCGTGATGTGATTAGTGTATTTGAACTCTTTTTTTTAGTTTTTTGATTGATTGATTGATTGATTTTATTTTATTTGTGTGTGTCAAAAGGCTTTCGAGGAATGTGCTGTAGAAATTGATTTCCCGGAAACTGGGCTTTTTTTGTACCCTTGTACATCCTCTGAATGCCATTATTTCAAAGAAAAGGCTCGTAATTCACCATCGAGTTTGACAAAAATATAGACATATAGTTGAAATGGGACCTCTCTTTTATCAATGGAAAGCTTTTAGTTTTGCAGCTTTTCATAACATTAAGTTACCAACTAAAGAATTAAACAATTTGTCTCCCTTTGGGTGCTATTCAAGCAAAAAGCAGTTATAGTTCTCTCCCCCGAGAGGGGGATTACAGGAGAAAGGGGTCAATTTTTTGTTTTAATTTTCTTAAAACATAAACAAATTTTTGTTGTATTATAAAATAAAGACTTAAATAATATTTTGATCCTAATGAATTTTTTTATTTTAATTCATTAAAGATTGGAGTCTTTTAAAGTTTTTTTTTGTCTAGTTTTTATTTTTAAAAAATATCTCTAAATATGATGTAACATTTACTTAAGCAGTCCATTATTTTGGCACTTTATCAAAATTTGACAAGATAGTTATATTTAAATGAAAAATTTAAATAATTAAAATAAAATATCTTATTTTATAAGAATTGGAAGATTATTTAAATTTAAAATAAATAATAAATAATTTTGTATTAATAAAAAATAAGATGCTAAAAGTTTTTTTAAGTTAAATATATTTTTTAAATTATTATAAAAAAATTATATAATTTATTTATTTCACTCACTTTTTTATTACTAATAAAATGAATCAACATGTTATTAATTTTAGTAAAACTAAACTTGACCTCTTTAAAAATTATATAATTGAAAAGAGAAATTTTAGAAATATTCTACACTAATGTTACAGTGACTAAAAAAACTAATAAAGTAAATTTTTTTCTTTTATTTATCTAAATGATATATTTTTATTTATTCTACATTTTTACTTTTATATTTGATATTGTCTTTGCTCTTATGGCTTTCATTTTTCAAATTAGCTTTTACGGACAGAGTGTAACTTGTTTTATATCTTCAACCACTCAAAAATTATCATAGATATAATTTTAAAAATAGTATAAGTCAATAAACTTACTGATTGATAATTCAATAATAATGTAAAAAACCTAAAACTTTACTTCTAATTAAATTTACACCGTAATACTTGTAAATTAAATCGAATTCCAAAAGTTTACTTTCTTATATTTTTTATCTATTTTTATTTACCATTTCTTCTTTTGTATAAAAAAAACGAAGTGTAAAAGAAATTGAGAGAGCTTATAATTAATGAGAGGTCAATTTCAGGTCAATTTCAGCAACTACATTTATTTAACAGGCTTGTAGCTTGTTGCATCAGAAATACTAAAGAAGAAGGCAACAACATTGAAAGCTATGATGCTGTCACAAAGAGAATCAATTCCCTCTGCTGCAATATATCGTCATCATCTTAGGAAAAGTAAGAGAAGCAGCGTTGGGTATTAAACATCAATCTGAAAATAGACATAGCAGAGATTCTGTACATGGAAAGAATCTGAACAACCAACCTATTGGTTTTTGTGTGAACTTGACAACATCAGTTTGAATGGAGCTTTTAAAAGTTGCAGCCTTTGCTAAATAGTACTACTCATTTTAAGATTCTGACAGAGAAAAAACTACATGAAGAAGTTGTCAAATTATTTAATCTTAAATATCACTTCTCTTTTTTTTCTTTCTCTGAATAAATTAATTATTCTTAACAAATCTTAAATTAAATGGTACTACCATATTATCCCTTTCTAGTTTTCTTGAAATCCTTTATCTCAGTTTCAACCCTTTCTCTCTTTCCTATTATATCCTTTGTTCCGCTATTTCCAGGTGAGTTGTTTTTTTTTTCTTTCATTTTTATGTTTTCGTTTTTATTTTTGTGATTTTTCCAATTTTTATGCCTGGCTAATCGTTTGATTCGCTTTCGTTATTCTGTGGAAATAATTTGCTGATAGCACTTTTCAAGAGCTCAATATAGCGTATTTTTAGATGTGGATTGCAATGTTTAGTGAATAAATTTGAACTTTCTATCAAAAAATAAATTTGAACTTTGAAGTTATACCTTGAAAAAACTTGTTTTTTAAGCATATGAATAATCAGTTTTTGGTGACTTGTTGATATATTTGTTCATAGCTGTCACTATGCTTCTATACTTTCGTTTACCCTTTTCTCATGTTGGCTTGCATGATATTCAAGCATTCACATTTTAGAATGGATTTGAAAAATGTAAAAGAGGAATGGAAATGCGAGTCTATATCAACTAAAATGACAAGTTTGTTACATGTTTAATAACTAAAGAACTATAGTTCTTTTAAGTATATATATTTTTTTATTTTTTATATAATTATTTATTAATTATTATCCAAATACCCTTCTATACAAAATTAATATATAAACCTTAATTTTGTACTTCATTTTATTATTTTATAAATTTTAATTTTACACTTCCACATCTTCATTATTCTTTTAAGTCATATTTTTATGAGAAAAATGTCAATGACACTTTTTTTCTAACACTTTATATATGATTGATTATAATTTATTCAAAATTATTAATTTTTGTGAATCTCATTTATTATTTAATATTCTCTTTTTAGATTTTGAGGTAATATTTACTTGAATTTATTATTTTTAATCAATTAAAAAGAATGTTAAAAAAAATGTATAAATCAGTTTCATTAGTATTCTTCTTAAATTCATCTTCATTATTTTTTCTTTATTATTAAAAAAATATTTTTTCATGATTTTATTGACTTTTAAGTGAATATTATTATATGTGCTCATTCCAATACATATTGTACCTGACTTTTATTCAAATTACGTGATAGAATTTGTGTTCTCATCAATTTTAAACATTGTAGGCAATGAAATTTTTTGTCTTCTATGTTATTGTATTTAGTGTAACTAATAATTCTTTTTTGAAATAACGATATGTCCATAGTTGAAATTTATTTTTTAACTAGTAGTGAAAATTACCTCTCAAAAGAATAATTATCTATTCTAGAAAGTATTTAAAGTATAAGTAATTGATTTTCAAAAAGTAATTTTCAATGGTAGTTTTTTTTTTTTTTTTGTGACTTTGTTGTTGGTGACTGAGTTTCAAGCTATGCACTCATCAAAGTTGGTCTTTAGAAAAGAGATTAACACATTTCTAGAGAGCATGGTTTCTGTAAAGAAGCCTGCAAGGAAAATAATTTGGAAATTAGAGAGGGTAAGCACGAGAGGTTTTCGAAATCAAGGAGAATAATTTGAAAATTATAAAGGTTTTTAAGGAAAAATATTGAAAAAACTAAACAGTAATTTTAATTCATCTTTAATTTTTTATTTACGATTTTGATCTTTTTTTTTATTTATTTTACAAT
>JAMLFT010005909.1:0-16859 GCA_026544285.1 Pachyrhizus erosus
AAAATTCTAATTAATTAAAAAAAGAAAATATATATTCAAAAATAAAATATATATTAAAAATTAGACTATATTTTTTTAAATCTTATTATATTAATTAATCTCTTAATATCTATATTAAAATCTTAAACGTCATAAAATTGTACAAAGGGAGGAAGTATATCACAATCTCTACTTAAATAGCATTCCCATTTGATGGAGATTTCACTCACCAGAAAAATTGTAGAAACAGTTCTCAGGAAAGCCATATCACAAAATCCAAAAAAAAATAATACTGTTTAAATTACAAACAAAATTCAAATAATTAACATTTATAATTTTACAAAAAAAAAAATTAAAAACATAGTATGCCGATCAAATATGAAGAACAATTACCAACACAACTGAAGATAAATCTCTTGAAATTATCTTTTTGATCAATGAATGATAAAACCTCCCTTCAATTAGACGATTATTGGTGATTAGTAACGAATCATCATCGTCAACATATTTATGTAAAAAAGTACTACTATTTAGGATAGGTAACCTCATCATTCACTTTATTTTTCACTTGAAGTAAAAAAAGCACTACTATTTATGTAAATTAAAATTAGTCAACTTTCAAGCATCATATTATAAAATGGTCCAATGATTTTAGTTCCTTCAATTAAAAAAAATCCTATCATTTTTTTCTCAACAACAACTTCAAAATTATTACCAATTGGATCCTCAAGATTCACCCTTACAGGAATTTCATCATAGAAATCATTCGAGAATTGCATTGACAAACTAATTTTCTTCTGCATCAGGAAAATTTGACATTAAAATTGTATTAAAATTTGATAAAATGCCTACAAAAATTGTTAAAATACCAAGGGTATATAATAAAGTATAAAATGTTGTTATCATCTTAAGCCATAACACATGCATAAACGTACTCATAGTAAAAGGTTATTTTCTTCAAATCAGTGATGCATTCTTCTTCGTCCTTGATAAACATTTTATCTACCATCTTGGATATTAAAAGAACCATATATCTTTTTATAATAAAAAAGAGACCTAATAGAAAAAACTAAACATAAAAAAATCTAGAAAAAAATATCACACAATAGATGGATAAGTTTTATAAATCTTCTCCAACTTGAATAATGTGAATTTTTCTTTTTCGGCAAAATAATGTGAATATAAAATATTATACTAAGGTATGTGTATATATATATAATTAGAAAAAACTTTCAATAAGAATAAATAGAACATACCCACTTTAATATTATCTTTAAATAACCTGAAAAATATGAAGAAATAAAAATCAAAATAAAAACAAACAAATTTTAAAATCTCAACAAATTATAAGAAACATAACTAACTTTCTATTACGTTTTTCACATGAGGAGCTGAATTATGAGTGCAAGGGAAATAACATCACAATAAGAAAACCATATGATTTGTTTCAGATAAACATATATGAATCCATCATATATATACATTTGAAAATAAAGGCAAATGGAAGCAACCAATTAAATACAAATTGAAGCATTCAATACAAATCGTTAGAAAATGAAAGGTCTTTTGCGTACTTTAAAAAAACGTGTTTTTTATTATTGATAAAATAAGTAAATTGAATACTGATTATTAATGGAAAAAAGAAGTGAGCTTTTTTTGGTATGTACATGCATATTCCTTACAATTTGAGCGGGAAATTTTGATTGAAGGTTGTCTTTGCTTTATTATAAGATGATGATAGAATATTCTTAGATGTAGTAGTAAATTCTATTATTAATAAGAAGAGTCATCTCTAGAAGTTTTAAGACTGACAAATTTTATATTTGAATCTTATTTTAATATAATTCATTATGCCATTTTTATTTTATTCTTCTGATTTTTTAAATTCTGTTAATTAAAATTTTATACAAGTAATTTTAACATTTCATTTTGTAATAATTCATTTAATAATTATCTTTTAATTAACATAATTTATCTCAAATTAAACTTAAAAGAATTTAATTTTAAAAAACTTTTTTTAACAATAACAACAATCATAAATATTATTAATAATATTTTAAAAACATTCATTTAAAAATTAACTTTTTAATATAGCTTAATACTTCTAATAGGACAATAGTTTCTTTTGTTAGTATTTCTTTGGTACTTTCAAGACCACCAATATTAAATTAATTGTCACTAAAACTTAAATTAGTTTTAAGATTAATATATTCTTTTCAAATTATTTTCTTTTAAAAATTTTCTATTACTAGGATTCAAATGGAAAAAATTCAAGCGACTTCATATTTTAAAATTTGTTTAAATAAGCTATCAACAAAAAAAATTGATTTAATGTATTTACAAAATAATCTAAATAAAAAGAATTAATTTGTTTAAGAAACTAAAGAATTAAACTTCAATTGAACGTGCAATATAATTGTTTTTATTTTCATCAAAATGTTTCTTTTATAAACCTTTTATCTTCACAAAATTTAATCACTATGTTAATTTTAATACACTGTTTTTTCACTTGAGTTCAACACAAATGTAAAATAATTAATTGTTCATATAACTCTTTTGAATAAGTAATCAAACTTCTTAAATAATCAATAACAATATATATATATACACACACATACATACATATTTTCAAATTACAAAATCTTCATAAAAAATTATTAATAAATAATATAATATAATTTATAACCTAATAATTTAAATTTGCTTTATCTTTTAAGAATATAAAAACAAATTAAAAACTTGAATTAGGGATCCGCCTCGAGGTAACTACGACGCTGTTAATAAGATGCCTATATATCCAAGAGGTCACAGTGGTTATATTGTGATCACAATACAAAATCAGTGCCATGGATCAAAATTATACTACTTCACTGGTTTCTGTTCATCTATCTCATAAAACTACTTTAACACGTTACCTTTTTATATTTCAAGAAAACTAACACTAGTAATCAAGCTTCGTTTGGTTATATACTGGACATAGATATATTACACAAATAATTTTAAAAATAAATCCTATTATATTCTACACCATTTCCATAATTTTTTCTTAATTTATGGCCTATACTACTCAACTATCATTTACTCATGTCCCTTTCTTTACAAGAAAAAAATATGATTTTTAGAGTATAAAAATGAAGACAATGTTTTATTCTCAACATTTATGAGAAATTATAGAATAAAGATTATCTGTTCTTTCTGAAGAAATAAAATGAGTTAATATATATTTAAAAAGATTTGAATTGTGTATGTTAAAAAATTTTCACAAAATAAATTTATTTTCAGTTTTGAAAAAGTCTTTCAAAAATGGGTTTGAAAAACCTTTTTTAACAACTTATTTCACAAAGAAACAACTATGAAAAAATGACTTTGAGGTTATCGAGGAATAACAATGAATGTTCTTAATCTCAAACACCAAGTCATTATATATGATGACTCAATATAATGTAAATGTGCCTTAATGATAATACGATACATTAAGCATTATCAATCACAATAATATTACACGATATCCAATACTCCATTACTGAACAGTAATGCTCAAAATCAAATATTAAATAATCTTAAACAATATAGTTCAATAAAATCAAGAATCAAAGTAATTGATCAATTATCAATGGATAAAACAAGAATTTTAGAGATTAGGAATTCGAAATTTGCACCAAAAAAAAAAATGATCTTGATTAACTCATAAACACTAGAAAGCTATGTTCAGCTTCCAATCAACCTGATTGATAGTTTAACTATAGTCTAAATTGTACACAAAGTTACCTCACTTGATGGGATTGGATTATCTCACTAAAGAATTCTATAGTCTCACCCTAGTTTCTTGAATCCACCATCAATAATACCTCACAAACTCACATAAATCATAGTAAGAACCAACAAAACAATACAACTTGGCTAGAGTGCAAGCCTTCAATCAATTATTGAAGAAATCAATGAGAATAATGAGTTTTCACTTCTTTTCCAATAATTTTTGTTATGAATTTCATAAGAAATAAGCCTTTATATAATAAAAACAATAGGTTTTCCAAATGGTCCTTTATTGTAGAGTGTTTGAATACTCTACGAACAATTTGAATACTTTTCACATAAAATAATTGAATATTCTCTCAAATATTTGAATACCTTGCACATGATTTCAAAATTTGGCCCTCTCTACACTAATTGAATGCTTTTCCAAGTATTCAAATATTTATCTTATAAAATCAAAAAGTCAACTCTATTGAGTACTCAATTACCTCATCAAGTATTTTGATACTGGGTATTTGAATGCTTATTCGATAACTATGGTACTAAGTATTCTAAGAATTCAAATTATTTTTCAAGTATCAAAACACTAAGTATGCCTAAATACAATTTTCAAAACTAGTTAAAAAATCAAGAATATAAATATTAAAAAATTTATTTTAAGTACCTGTATTTTAAATTGATTTTTAGTCTCTTAATTTATAAAATGTGTCTCAATTGAACCTAGTTACTAACTTCATTAATTAAAGTTAATATTGATTTAATTTTTGGTAATCAAAAACTGCAACAAAATATGAAGTATATATTACAAAATATGGATTACAAAATGTGGCTGTTTATATCAGAATGCCACACCATTCCCTTCTTCCTTATTCCAAATCATTAATTTCACCTCCCACCATAATAGCAACTAACAAGACACTCCATCAAAAAGACAAACTAAAAATCATGTTGTAGGATCCGAACCCATACTTGCTTCATGTCCTTTAGACAATAATCTCGCATTGATGAGCTTGTAGTTGTAGTTTTTGGGAGAGAATTTGACATTGGCGACGGGGAATAGGGTCGAGGTTCAAATTGGTGAAGTTGCAATGCTTTTGCTAGACACCAATGTCAAAGACTTTGATTCTAATGTTGGAGTCATAGTAAAATTCAGACCAGAGGTCACACTAATTGCGAAGGCCAAGGAACTGCGGGAAGAAGAAGGTAAACAACAATGGGAAGTGATAAACAACTAGTAAGTGATTTTCATGGTGGTTAAAAATTGTCATATTTTTAGATTATTTTTTAGAAGAAGAATGCAAGTAGGTCAAAAACAAAAGAGAGTGAGGAAGTAATAAGCAACTAGTAAGTAATTTTTGTGGTGGTTAAAAATTGTCACATTTTGTAGTCATGTTTTAGAAGAAGAATGCAAGTAGGTCAAAAATAATAAGGAGTGATAAGTAACTAATAAGTGATTTTTGTGGTGATTAAAAATTATCACATTTTGTGATCATTTTTAGAAGAAGAATTATAAAATGTTTAATTTTATTTTATAAGTTGTTAACTACTATTAAATATTTCAATAATCTCATAACATAGTTAATTACTTGTGAGACAAAATTAATCATATTTATATAAGTAATTAATCATTATTCTCATAACATTATTAATTACTTGTTATACAAAGTTAACCACAATTAACATTTAAATAATCTCTCAACACTATTAACCATATATATAATTATGCATATTCATTTATCTTTAATCATTTGTGAAACAATTAACCATGTGTGACAATTAGTAACCTCATGACAATATTAGTCATTTATAAAATAAAAATAATATTATTTACTTACATATGTAATTAATACATAATAATTAATAATCTTATAGCATCATTAATCATGTATCAATAAATTATATAATTATGTTTATTTATTCTTAACTAGTTATAAAATAAAAATAATTATATTCTTATAAGTGAATAGTGAGGAGTCAAACTCAATGATACAATACTCCTATTGATCTATCTCATAAGACTACTTACTTTACCTCATTATTAGATTTCTAGACAGGCTAGGATATTATGAAGCCCACCTCCATCGTCCATTCACGAAAGCTTGAATGTGTGTAATTATTAAGCTTTGATGGGTTAAAGTTCCACGCATTTCAATTATATATTAATCAATTAATGAACCGAAAATAATAATATTTGAACATTGGTCCCTATATTTTATAAAAAGAAAGAAATAAAACTTAAATATATTATCACTATATATGTTTCTCCTCCTGACAACAGTATTCAGATTCTACTTTCCAATCTATCTTCTTTATGAGTTTTTTTTTTTTTTTTCAGCTTGAATCTTCTATGTCACTTCTGAAGGTTTCGAAAGAGGTGGCGAAAAAATGGAACCCTACTCTTAGTGAAGCATCCAATGAGTTTATCAGGATTAATAGCAGGAAGCTTCTCAAAGACAAAAGATTAGTATGTGACCATAACTCTGTTGTCTCCACTTTGCTAGAAGAACTCCTTCAAGCTCAAAGGTCCATCAAAAAACTCCAAGCAGAACAGAAGTTCATCAAGAAAAATGTTGAATTTTTTCTTTTGCAAAATCTTGCAGAGGAAATTTTCCTTTTGAAGCGCAAGGAACAATACAAGATCAAAGCAACATTAGATGACTTAAACAGTAAGTTGGAAAGCGAAAGAAGATGTAGACAAAAGACGGAGTTACTTAACACCAAATTGGTACATGAACTGGCTGAAGCCAACTTATTGGCCAAGCAGTTTATGACAAACTACGATAAAGAAAAGAGAGAAAGAGAACTAATGGAGGAAATGTGTGAGGAACTAGCCATGCAAATAGGAGAAGACAAGGCTAAGCTGACGGCAATACTGAGTGAATCCGAGAGAATTTGCGAGGAAGTGGAAGAAGAGAGGAATATGATGCAAATGGCTGAACTATGGCGTGAGGAACGCGTGCAAATGAAGCTTGTTGATGCACAACTTATTCTTGAAGATAAATATAATCAGTTGATGCAGCTAACTGCTTCTCTCAAAATGTTCTTAATATCAAGGGGTGCTGAACTTGACACTACGGAACTAGAGGATGCTGAGTCGATCAAACAAGAAGTTGAATCAATAAATATTCAACGTGTTATGGAGCTTTCTTTTGATGTCTAAAACACAGAATACGTCGTTCCCATTCTTGATACTCGGTGAAGAGCTTTCTGCATTTGCCTTTGGTTGAGACAATTTTGCTCACGTGTTTAGGACAACAGTCTGGTTGTAATTCGTCTTTTCAACCCGACGAACGTTTCTACGCGGAGGAGAGAAATAAGAAAAGAAAATGAAGTTGATGATTAAAATAAATAATATGATAGAGAAATAAATAAAAAAATCAAAGTATGTGGAGATTATTATAAAAACTTTGTGACATGAGTAAGGTTAGTCTTTCAACCTTTTGTTAACTATCAGGTTTTTTATATCGTATCATTTATTATACCTACAATTCTTTCTTTTGTCTCTCTTTCTTTTAGTAAGTGTTGAATAACATGGAGTGATCTTCGCAATATCTTCCTTTGGAAATAATTGAGTGTGACTGATCATTCCTTTTCTTAAGAGTTGCTATGGTATCTAAAACAAATTAAAGATTTTGATACAATTATTTATTTGGGGTTTAATGAGTTTGGATACATCATGTACGGGGGAGAGAAATGAAGAAATGTAGCTTCATAAAATGACCAAACCATTTATGGCCAATCTAGCAAGATTTTTTTTTCGCTGCTAAGCAAGTTTTGGTTAAATTGATTGTGTAAGCCTAATGGTGGGAGATTTAAACAGTATACACAAGGTACACATTTAAAGGAGTATTAAAGCTAGATGAAGGTGATGGTATGGATCCATGTGAAAATCGTTGTGCCAAAATGTCTTTTTGGTGGTGTAAAGGTCAAGTAATTAATTAACAATAGCTTCCAAAAAATCCCAATTGTTTCGAATTTTTTCTCTTTTTGGAATGGAATATTTACAGAATCCCCATGAATAGGACCAAACCTTATTCTGTGGTATTTACATAAGATTCCTCTTTCTCATTCTTAAGCAAGTCCCCGAGAGGGCTTAATTGATCCATGATTTATGTTTTTGTTTTTCGTTTCCTTTTCGTTTGTTTCGAGAGATATATTCATCAATTTCGATTTTTTTTTCGATCGAGATGTATGGATTCATGGGTCATCATCTGAAGAAATATTAAGATTAGAGGTGTGATACAAAACACACCAGAGTTTGTGGAGCAAAAGCATGATGTGGAGAAAAAAAAACATGAAGAACATAGTGATAAACTTCCATGACAACGATAATTGAAGAGATTAAGGTTAAAATTTGAAAATTTTAATTGAGAAAAAAATCATTTGAAGAACAATTCAAATTTTCAAATAAATCCAATGGATGGAAATTCAATAGGTATTTTTGTTGGAATCTGTTATTTATGTTTCAAATATTTATGATGTTATTTAAACTTAAAGATATTATCAATTTGTTTTAAGAATTTGTTTTTTCTTTTAAGATTAGGATATATGTTGATAGTATTTGAATATATATTATAATTAAACTCTATATATAAAAAGGTCCTTGTAAATAGAGAATGCACCACCCAAACAAGAAAGGATAGAACAATTAATGGGGAGGATTTTTAAATTTGTCAAAAAATTAATAATCATATTTGAAATAATGGATGTTTATTGAGTATGTTTCATCTAAGATCTTTTGAATATATAGATGATTTCATTATGTGTGAGGGCTTTTCTCAACATTTTATTCAGCTAATTAAGTGGTTTAGGATTACCACACCACTTACCTATCTTTTATTGAAGATTGGCACTTAGGTAGGGTAGTTATTATAGATTCCTTGTCCTGTTTTTTATAGTTATTTGGATTAAATGGAATTCGATGTTTCCTTTATTTTCAATTTTTATGGACTAAATAGAATTTTGATCTTTTATCAACATTTTATGTTTGAATTTCATTTATTAAGTTTAAAAATTGTAACTATGCTCTCTTATAGTGTTTTTGTTAAACCAAATTGATTATTTTTACATTAACAGTGTCAATTTTGGTTTATGTGGCATCTTTTATAATTTGTCACACACCACCAAGTTAACCATTTAACAAAGAAACTTTAAGGATCAAAGAAATTTTTTTAACATTTATTAAAGGATGAAATTAAAATTTGAAATATAGATAAGGGACTAAAATTTTATTTTAAACCATTTTTATGAGTTTTGTGTGTGATTCTTGCATGTTCATGAGCTTAGGAGAAGTTTAGATTGTGCTTGTTTTATGAATTAAAAGTTCACTGGTGAAATAGATTGTAAACATGGAAATATAATATTCTCATGTTTGTTACAAATTTTAAAAAATAATTCTTGAACATTATTGTTTTTATGAAAGTTGTCACTTTCATTTTTACTATGTTTTTTTACATTTTTTACGTTCAGGAAAAGGATGAAAAAGTATTCTCATGAAAATATAGGAAGCTATTTTTAACACACTTGTAACTTTCATTTTTATTTATTTTTATTTAAATTATTTTGAACTTTAAAAATATTTCTAGAAATATTAAAATGTAACCAAACATGTTAAATATACAAAAATAACATTTCTAATTATAATATACTTGAGAATGTGATTCTTAGAAACATAATATAATATCTTAGAATAAATATCTCTTCAGAAAAAAAAAGTCAATTAGAGAAGATTTTTCTTTTTTAATTCAAAAATAAAAAAATATTATCACTATACTTCAGTGTTTGTTTAAATTTTACCACTATACTTTTAATTTCATGAATTTTATCATTAAAATTTTAAAACGTAACACATTTACCATTATGTTAAATCTCTATTAAATTGTTAACAGAAAGATGACATGACAAACATGTGGGATGACAAAGAGTTGTTTCATTGGAAAGAATATATTTTTTAAGTTAAAATAAATAAATAAAATTTAATTCATTTAAAAAAAATAACATCGTATTTGGTTAGTAAAGGCATTATACTGAAGGGATATAAAATGACATAATTTTCTTTTGTAATAAGTGTGTTAAAGTTGGCTACATACGACGTCATTTTGTTCTTGACCCATCTTTAACTTAATGCAAAGGTTTTATTGTTTACTGTGTGTAATACGAATGATGACTTTTGGAGAAAAAAGACACTTCGATGGTGATTGAAATGAAAGTAAAACGAAAGTCAAATGGCATTTGGTGAAAAGCATTTACATCTATGTGTAATTACATGTCCAAGTATGGTTGCAAAGTATTATTTTAGGAATTTTTTTTCATTTTGGCGATCCCTAAACTATTGAAATTTGGCATATGTGGTCCTGTGTTGGTTCTATTGAATTGTCAAGCATGTGTTTGTTTCTTTGAGCATTTGTAATTTTGATTTTAAAATTTGATTTTTGATTAAGGTAACTTTTTTTTGCGTTTAGGGTTTAACTTTTTGACAAATTCATATTTTAATTTGTGGCTATTAGTGGCATTCTTGAAAAAAAAATGTGTAAAAGTGGTTTATTATTTTTAGAATTTCATTGTTAATTAGACAAAATTTATGTAAAGAAGTAGTGACTTCAAATTGATCTAATTTGTTTTGGTACACTTGATATGTAGCATAAGATATGGTATTTTTTGTATTATATGCACTTTGGAATTGAGATTGGTATCAGTGTGCACATGTCAATGGTCTTTTTTGTATTTGTGGACTTGACAATTGTATTATGCACATATTTACAAGTGTCAATATATATATATAAATCAATGTTTATTGTGCGTATAATAATATTGTCCAATTTTTGTTCACTTTTATACAATATCCCTTATATACATTATCTCTTATTAACAATAAACGTTAACTCTTCTTATCACCATACCAAATATACCAGTAAAATAATTTCTAAAAATAACATAATTATGATTGAAACTTAAATCAACAAAATACTTCATACCAAATACACCAATAAAAATAAGATAATTATATTAACTTAAACAAACAAAGTACATATGATTCATGCTTCACAATTGATTAACATAACTATTTAGATCTATCAATTTCCTTAAACTTGCCAAATTCCTAAAAGTTATCCCTAAACCATAAAATCACTCATAATATGAGGTATGATCCTTTTACAAACAATCATCAACAACAATTGTTTTTTTCTACCAATATCAAAATGACAAACAAAAGTACAATAATAATTCTCAAAGAAACAAACACAGTAGTCTTCCAATACTTCTCTAACATTTTGGTCTCTTCCACTTTCTTCATCAAAGTCTTTAAATTCTTCTTCTCACATGCATTAAGCTCAAGATCGAACCATTGAAAAAGATCACATTCCTTTTTTCCTTGAACCTACAAGAAAGATAGAAGGTAGCAACAAAATGATTGTATTCATGATGGTATCCGTCACTCATTTTAATAAAAGGAATATTAACTTGACGCAATGTTTTAGGGAGAAAGTAACAAGATCACCTTATATGACCCACATCCGTACAATCAAAGTCTAGGATTATCGTTCAATCACAATGTCAGCAACAGAGCTTCACTCTCACAACAACATTGAACCCTTCTTTGCAATATCAAATACACGAAGGCAAATAAGATTACACATTTCAACAAGAAAGGAAAAGATTTCAGCCTCAAAATAAAATCCCTAACGAACAGTAAGGAGTCAATACAAAAGCCTCTTTGTTAACGTCGTTTTGATGTATATAACATTTTTTTTAACAATAATTTTTTATTAATTATATTTATAAAATTTATTAAATAAAAAATAGTATTCTTTTCCAATAAAATAACTCATTTTTGCTTCACATGTCTATCATATCATTTTTTCATTAAAAATTTAACGACATGATAAAATGCGTTATATTTTAAAATTTTAATGATAAAATTTAGACTTTTCTTTTTTAATTCTAAAATAAAATATATATATAAAATGATTTATTAAATAGAATTAAATTCGCCCAAGGGTGTTAAAGTAAGGAAATTGCTTGTAGTATGAAAATATATGCACAAAGTTGTATAGCAATTGTGGGTGCTGTTCTTTTCATCTCATTTATTTCCTTTTTACTTTTTAATTTATTATTTGCATCCAATTTTATTGGATGAAAAATAACAAATAAATAAATGGCTCAGTCTTTTTTCTGCATGCACATCCAAAAGTGTTCTTACATTAATTAGAACAAACATACAAAATTCAGAATCCGAAAGAATACATAATTGTGTCACAATAATAAAGATGGCAAGGCTCATAATATGTCGTGCAAGAAAGTCGTACAGAATAATCAAGTTCGCGTTGAATTCTCCCTAGCGAACTTTAAATTCCCATCAAGCCAGTAACATTATTCCGAATAACGTTAAGTATACATATTGATGTGACTTATGAGGTAGCATGATTGAAGTGCTGGTGTGTGCAAAAATCAAGATAAGACTGGCATAATAAGATGACAAAAAAAAAAAAGTGTGCAATTAGAAAGTGATGTGTGCGTTAATGCATCTGGGTATACCTATTGTTATTCGTGGCCTCTTCAAAATATCTAGTCTCCAACAAAACAAAATACGTATGTTTCATACATAAGCGTAACAATTGATCTTCTATTACTAAAACCAATGGGAATTCGATGATGAATAACATCATAAAAAAAAAAATTATATCTTTTACGTATATCGTTAATGTATGCCTTGTAACCAACATATAGTTAATTCAGATGAAAATAAACTTAGATTTCTTCAATAAATTTTGAATTTAAGTTCTATAGATAGAAAATAAACTATAATTAAAAGAAGAAAGATCAATAAAAATTATCAATTAAATTCTGCTGAAAAAATTAATCTTCAATAAAAGCCAATGAGTACTTATTAGGAAAAAGTAAACTGAATTAATTAATTATCTCAATATCAGAAAAGTACAAAGGCTGCTTTATAGATACACAAAACCAACAAAAACTTGTAAACTATGTTATAAAACGAACCCAAACTATGTTACACTTGTGGCCCACCCACACCAGGCCTTTCCTAGCACCATACAATATGGATCAAGGTCGTGCTTGAACATGAGTCCACATTCCATAATGTGTTAATAGATAGCCCACTATCTAAAAGTATCAAATAATAGGCCCAAAAGTATAAACTGATAGTAAATTTTGTGGAATCTAGTAGTAGGTACTAAATACAAATCATCACTACTTAATATCTAGCACAAAACTTTAATTTGTATCCTCAAATTAATTTAACGATGCTTTAAATATATAATCCAGCAATAAAAAAAATAAACAAACCATACAGCTTTTCACATACAAAAATTTTATTCATTCGTTTATTTATAAAGATAATAATATAGTAAAATAATAATATTATGATGCACTTAAAAATTACTTATACTTTGTCTCATTTTGTTTCAGAATAAAGAGTGAAAAATAATATATAAAGGTTAAATGGAAATCATGGTTTCTTTCTACAATTTTTGAATTCAATCGTCTATGTTATGTACCAGAAATTTTTGTAATGATTTTCATTTTCACTACTCTTGAAACATAATGTTCTATAAATATTATTATTATTAATATAATTTTATTTAATATTAGTTTTTTGATATTTCAAATAAATTTAATTTAAATATTTCTCTTATTTTCTATTTTATTACATTTCAACCAAACAACTTTAAATTTTACTCTCATCTTATTTTATTTTTCTTCTTTTTCATTCCGTTTCATCCTATTCTATTTCTGTTTCTTTTCTTTCCCCACTAAACAAAGCATAATATCAACATTCTATATGAATTTGATTTTAATATTTAATTATTTTAATTCGTGAAAAAGAAAAAGAAAAAAATACTATTTTTCAATAGTAACTTTAGACCGTTAACTGTACACCTGCAATTGTTTTTTAAACTACACGTACAATAATTTATTTTCCTAAACTTAATAGCAACCACAGAAGGATAACTAATTAAAGTGAAGACAGGAGATATCAAAATGTGCATAGGGACATCAATAAATGCTTTTAAGAAAGATGTGCTTTAATCTTTAGTTTGTCCATAAGATAGTACTGCTGTATAACGAGTTTCAAGTTTCAAGTACCTTAAAAAGACAATATATGAATGAAATAATTTAAACGTGGTTTTGGGTCGTACATATAATCATATCCTATTAATTCTTTTACTTAAAAAATATAAAATATATTGAATGTTTGGATTTTTTAAGATATTAAAGTTTTTTATTTTTATTTAACATTTTCTTTATAAAACATTTAAAAAAAAAAAATTGTAAAAGCAAAAATGTAACATAACATTACTTGTTTTTAATGGATTCATAAATAGCTAAGAAACAACTTATAATTAAAGTAGTACCTTACATAAAAAGATTAACAGGGGATAAGCACAACAACATCTAGTCATCCAACTATATGAACATCATTAAGATGACTGATTGATTAATTAATGTTTAGTGCATGTTTAATTTATGGGGGACCATATACTTATAATAATTAAAGCTATTAGGTTAGTACTTCCTTCTGCAATAAATAGCCAATTAAAACCTTGATTTGATGTGCCCTGGGGACCTTTCAGTGACACTTAGATTCATAACGAGATGCCAAGCAAATCATTCATTGTTCACACTCTCGTTTCGGCAAAACAGAGAAGAAATAGTGCTTCACTTTTATGATTGTACCGAATCCCATTTCATCCATAAAAGCACTTGCCACGAGCACCATATCCACAAAGACTTGCCTTTCGTCATCAACAAGTGGGACTTAACTCACTAATGCTATATAAATAAATAAGAGAAATAACTTATTTAGAGGAAATAACTATTGTAATACTCCACTCTAAATAATTTTTCATTTATTATTAATATATTAAATTAATCCTTAAAAATATGTGATTTTGAATTTTTTCTTTAATGTCTTGTTTTTATTATCCAATTATATGATCCTTGAACTGACCGTATAAATTGTCCTATTTTTCAAGTTTTTTGAAAAAAAAAATTAAAAAAATAAATAAATCAAAGCCTTTCTTTAGAAAAGGAGAAATGGAGAGGATGTAGAGAGATA
The DNA here is from genome assembly GCA_026544285.1 of Pachyrhizus erosus. Taxonomy (NCBI): domain Eukaryota; kingdom Viridiplantae; phylum Streptophyta; class Magnoliopsida; order Fabales; family Fabaceae; genus Pachyrhizus; species Pachyrhizus erosus. Next base: position 14,813 of record JAMLFT010005909.1, read on the forward strand.
GAAATAATAATGTATGTTTGATAGAATATATGAGAGAATAAATAAATTTAAAAATAGTTAAATCTATCTGCATTATTTTTTACTTATTTTTATTTTATTTTTTTATCTTTCTTTTCCTATTTTATTTATTTCTTTTTAATTAAACATCTTTTATTTTAATTTTTTAATTTTTTTTTGTCTACTTTATTTTCTCTCCTCTAAGAAATTTGACAAAAATGAGAATTTATGATTGAAGAAATTGATCCTTATTTTTTATTGGAATGCCAATGTTAACATTGGTGAGAAGTGCAAATGAGTTTCTATTTATAATAGTTAAAGTACAAGCTGTAATGCTGATGTCTTCTTAGTCAATCAACTTCAACTTCAACTTCATGATGTCAACTCAATTTTTACCTAACCTGTCTTATTTGTTTTGATATTTTTAATTTATATTTTTGAGTGACTAACACAAACAAGCATAGAGCTCTACTTCAAGCAATCAAGCACATTTATGCATCGCATTAATTTAGTTAAACGTCACATAGTTCGTTTTATGTTATCAATATTTCAAAACAACAGCAATAAAATCTATCTAACATGTTTATTTAAAATATCAAATGTATTTTTTTATAAATAAAATAAGTTAAAGGAGAATTATTGGATTGCTGGACTTGATGGTTCTCACGATGGTATATAATTGTGATGAAAGAAATTCATTCATGATTCTTGGTAGAAAAAGAAATACGACTTTTCAAGGGAGTGGAAAATATAAACAGCAATCAATTTTATTATGCAAAAAGTTTCCTCCCACCACTATATAAAAGGAGTTTTTTTTTTTAAGATTTAATGCATAGATATTCAATAAAAGGATGAGAAATTCATAAGTAAATAAAAGACAACTTATATAGTAGAGAATTTATCGTAAAGTGAAAAGTGAGTGCTTATCATATTTTGTAACTTTACAGTGGGGAGATTCTAAGATTTGTAGGGTAATACACATTTGGAAAGGGTTTCAAGTTTCCACGAAACTTAGAATCTCATTAAGAGAGTGAATACTTTGTTGGAGTGTTTTTTTTTTTAATGTAAATAAAAGTTAAATCACATAAATTTCTCTCTTTTATTTTTTTTTTATGTTTTGTGTGTATATGTTCTCATTATCAATTCTATGTGTATAGTATATTTTTAACATTATTCGACAAAAAAACAAAATTTGAGATAAATATTTTAAAAATTTAACGATGAATATATTATTTTATACTGTTACATAATCATAAATTATTATTAATATGATTTTTTTTTAAATATAAAAATAAATAAATTTATCATATATAATGATTTGTGATTAAATAATTATGTAATACCTTTTTATATTGTCAATGTATAATATTTTTTTATCATCTTTTAAACAATTGATATTAATATATATATATATATAATAAACATATGTATAAATTAAGCCTTAGCATAAAAGTGAAATTTTTTTTATTAAAAATATAATTCATTTACTCACATTATGATTTTGATGTATCTTGATATTTTTAAACTTAATTACACATTTTACATTCTTATTTTTATGATTTTGTGAATTTTACTAGTAATGTTTTATACATTTTTTTCTATTTTAAAAAAAAATCAAATTTTATCTATTTTTTAGATGTTTTTTTGTCGTTATTAGTTGACTTCAACATGATAGTGTTAATTATTAATAAGATAGTATACGTAATATTAACATAGAATGTTAATATTGTCATTGATGTGATATTGACATATTAATATGTCATTAAGATGCAATTAGAAATAAAATATCTTAAACTTGACAAAAAGTGTAATTAAATTTTTTAAAAATGATAAAAATATTAAAAGTAAGATTATAATCTTTAACTCCTTCCTTCCCTAATATTACAAAAGCCATTAAATCATTTAGCTTATAGAAAAATAATATTTTATATGTATAATTACTATATTTGTTAATTGTACTTTTTAATAATTAAATTATATAAAAATTTAAATTAGTAAAATTAAGATGATAATTAATATGTCTAATTAAAATAAAATTAAAAATACTTAA
>JAMLFT010005910.1:0-16859 GCA_026544285.1 Pachyrhizus erosus
TCTGAGTTTGCGTGCACTTTTAGGGTTTGGTGTTTGATAAACGTTTTCATTGCGTTATTTTCTATTCGAATCTCAGTTTCAGACTTTTCGAATTTAGGTTTGTAATAGAGGAGCTGTTTCTTTAGTTCAATTTGTTTATTTATTTTTTTCACTGAGAATGATATGGGTTTCTTGTCTTGTTGTTAATTAGTAGCTAACTAGTTGTTTGATCAGGGTTCGATGGTTTTGGTTTGTTAGTTAGTGTTAATTTGATCAGGGTGGGATGCTTGCTAGTTTGTTAATTAGTTAATTTCTGATTTAGTTTAATGGTTTTGGTTTGTTAGTGTTCTGATGGATGTGGAGTGGTCTGATTCACGGTACGATGGTAGAAATGATAAGGAGGATTCGCCGGTGAGGGAGCAATATGATGATGACGGGGCAGAGAAATCTAGCAAGCATAGAAGCAAGGATAGGAAGAAGGAGCACCGCCGGGAACAGTTGAAGGATGCTTCAAAAGAGGGAAGGGAAAGGAAGAAGGAAGATAGGGACGAGCGTGAGAAGGATCGGGGTAAAGATAAGGCAAGGGAGAAGGATTATGATAGAGATAAATATAGGGAGAAGGAGCGTGAGAGGGATAGGGATAAGAAGGACCGTAGTAAGGATAAAGAGCGTGAGAAGGAGAGAGAGGTGGAGAAGGATAGTGATAGAGCACGAGAGAAGGAGAGGGGTAAAGAGAAGAGTAGGGATAGGGATAGGGAAAGGGAGAAAGAAAGGGATAAAGCAAAGGAAAGAGAGAGGGAGAAATATAGAGATAGAGAGAAGGAGAGGGAAAGCTATAGAGATGGGGACAAGGATAAGGGGAAAGATAAAATTAGAGAGAGGGAGAGGGAGATGGATCGAGATAAAGAAAGGACAAGAGATAGAGTGAGCAGAAAGACTCATGAGGAAGATTATGAACCGGATAATGTTGACGATAAAGTAGACTACCATGACAAGAGAGATGAGGAGGTTGGCAAACAGGCAAAGGATTCAAAGCTTGACAATGATAATCAGGATGGTCAAACATCAGCACATCTGTCATCAACAGAACTTGAAGAACGCATCTTGAAGTAAGTAAAGTTATCCTTACTTATAGTTGTTTTATATTCTTTTACCTTTGTAGTATTATTAACTACTGGACTTCCAATGTCAATTTGAAGCCTATCATTTATTACTTTATGCTTCAGTCTAGGTTGGTTGTTGGGGTCCGGCTTAGAATGTTGAGGGCTGTTTCTTAAAATTCAGTCAAAGTTACTTCATTGTTTCTTATAAGACGAATGATTGGATGGTCCCAATTCTTTTAACCTTGATTATAGTTCTGAATGATCTTATCTATTATTTGTATTTTTTAAATCGTGGGGGAGTAGTTTGTGACTACTAGGTATCAAGTAATCACTGAATGTTTGAAAGTTGAGTCTCTTTTCTGGAAGTATTTCTTTGTTGTTAGGATTACAATTATGATTTTGGCTAGTCACACTGTAATATATGTTACTCTTCATGTATTGTGTGCATTGGCCAAATACACATTATATTGATATCTTGCTTTCTTGTAAGCCTTCTTGTACCTTTATATTTAACAGGATACAGAATCTCTGTGCTCTTGATTGCAGTATGTAAAATTTCATTCACTACTGCATCCTTTTTTTGTTATAAATAGTTTTTAAAATTTTGTAGTAATTGAATTATATGTATACTCTTTCTGTCAGCATCATGTAAATTTAAGATACGATGATGCAGGATGTCAAAAGGCTTTGGAGTTAATGCGGGTTAAAGATTGTCTTGTGTGGATTATTGGTAGAAAGTAATTGGATTGAAGGTTCACTGAGTGTATGTGTTGATGAGGAGATTTTGGAAGCCATTGGATAGTTCTAAGGTGCAAGTTAAACATTAATTGGGTGTTGTAAGCATTTCCTGCAAGAATGGGGTAGAAGAAAATAGGATAGAAGATAATAAGAATGAAAGGAAACCCTGATTTCACCCTAGCTAGGACACCTTATACAGGCATCACACCTAGGCAATTGTACCACAAAACCAAAAAACAATTGTTTCCGTGATTAATAATTCTCATAATCATTATTTATATCAAGGATTGAAACTGTTTAAATTGACCTACCCTAACTCACCCTACCAGGAATATTTTCTAATCCTGTAAGGATGGATACTCTACTATTCACTAGGAAAACTTGATATGAAATACCCATTAACATCTATAGAATGAAGTGAAGTGCCGTTATGTTATTATTTATTTTTAGAACCTATATTTTCTCTCTAGCTTCTGAGAGAAACAAGTTTTCTCTTTTCGGTTTTATTTTAGAAAACATCTGATTATTTTTAAAAAAGTTTAAACATTATTTTAGTTATTTTTGTTAAGCACAAATGGCTCTTAAAATAAAAATACACCCTTCCCCTTAGGTGGAAGGAGGAGGAACACATCTCTCTCCCTTTGCCCCCTTAAAAATCTTCTAAACAAGGATTTTAGTTACATTTACCCCTCCCACTCCTTACCTCCCATCTGAACATAGCATAATGCTCTTTAAATTTAGGCTTTTTTTATGCTAGCATTTCTGCTGTCAACTTATTGACTTATTTTGATGATCATGCTCTTAATGCTACATTTCTAGGTTGAAAACTTAAAAGTATGAGACTTTACAGTTGTGACAATATTCTTTCTATTTTGTATAGGTTGAAAGAATCAAGGACAAAGAAACAGCCTGAAACTGATTCTGAGATCTCAGCATGGGTTAATAAAAGCCGCAAGCTAGAAAAGGAAAGAGCATTGCAACTCTCAAAGATTTTTGAGGAGCAGGTTTTTTCCACTTTATTTTTTACCTATAATATCTTCTGTAAGATACTGTTTCTCCCAATTTATATATGTAATTAATACAACATGATCAAAATTTTCCCAGGACAACATTGCAGTCGAGGGAAGTGATGATGAGGATACAGTCCAACACACTGGTAAACTTTGTTTTTTTTTTCCTCCCTTCCACCTATTACCCAAAGAAATTTACATTTTGAATACCCAATTTATTGTTAGAGATTTTCAGGATAACTTTTAGGAACAGCTGGAAACTATTGGAGGTTACTAAATGTTATTAACTTTACTCATGTGACATGCATAATAGTATGAAAGATTATACAATAGATGTATATACACATTAAATAAAACATTATAGGTTCATAATATTTTCCAAGGCATACTAAGTTAAACCTCATGTCATAATTTAGTTAAAAATAATTTTCTTAATAAAATAAAATGATAAGAATAAATAATATAAGTTTGACTACTCTCTAAGCACAATTACTTTTAACATCATTATGCTAATTATATTCACAATCAAATTAAGCCATTTAATTCATAGGTAGCTCCTTGTAATTTCATTAGAATTTTAATTAGGTCCATATAGTTTAAAAACTTCTAACGAAGTCCTTATAGTTTTAAAGCTTTATAATTAACTCCATAAAAGCTAACACTGTTAAGCCTCCATTAACTATTGTTTACATAATATTTTTGATGTGGCAATGTCATGCCTTTTTCCTCCATCCCCGTCTTTCGTTTGTGCCTCTTGTTTTTCACATAAGCTTAATTTCCAAAGTGCATTTCTTTCCAAATACCTTGGGAGAGGAAATGCTTCCTTCAAATCTCGGACTAATGAAGTACCGAAAATTGCTGAGATTGGCAAAGAGGAAATGCTTACAGAAATGTGAATTTTCCCCTTCATTTCACCTTTTTTTATTATTTTTTTTCAAAATCAACACCTTGATCTCAATATGTCACATTTATAATGAGGGAATAGCTACAGGGTAAAAAAATAGGAAAAGTCCTCTCTAATTTTGCATGAACAGTTATTGTTGAACTGATTGTCAACAAATTATAAATCCTCTTTCTTATCTTTTGATTGTTCTTTGCTCTCTCTCTTGTGAGGTCTCTCTTTTTGTTTTCGTTAAACCTTTGGGGATGAGGATAATTGCAAATATAAAGCTATTTGTGTGTATAGTGGGAGACTTGGTCAGCATGTCTGATGTAACTCAGAAATTCAATTGATTGGATGATCTGTTGGCAGATCCAAGCCTAAAGCAACCTCCTTTTTGGAAGTTTTATTCCAGAAAGAGGTGTAGGACATAGAAATCTGCCTTGTGACATATCTGTAGAAGCAGTTATTTTATGTCTGGTGTGATGATAGACAGTTATTAAGTTCATGTGGGATCTCCAACACAACCCTTTTACACTGAGGACTGGACATCTTGAATGTGAAGTTTACAAGATTGGATATGTATGGGCTGTTCGGTAGTGGGTGACACAATAGGTCCAAACAACAAATCGTTAGGATAGATTCTGTTACCATCTTAGAAATATGGATTAAAAGATTAACTCAACCCTACAAAATCAGTTTGGAAGGTGAGGGTTGCCCTCTACTTATATACATTAATTTAGCCTCATCACTAGTCAATGTGGGATCTCCAACAGAAACCAGAGAGACTAGATGGCTAATCCAATTAATCTATCAGTGCCAAGCAATCAAAGTTGAACCTTACTCATGATGTTTTAGTTGTTTAGTTATTATTGAACACCTTTATATAGTGCACGGAATTTAGGATTTAAGCCAAGAGGTTGCTCAATATTGATGATTTATTCATAAAATTTTAAAACTATCAGGATTTAATTAAAAGTATTTAAACTATAGGGACTTAATTAAAAATCTAATTATGTTATAGGGACCTGCAAATTAATTTAGACTTAAGTTAAATAGAAATAAAATACATTGACCACATATATGATTGCAAATGGCTTGATTATTGAAATAAAGCTCAAGGTTTATGGAAACAGCTTGATTGCTGCTGGTTGTGATGACTGTGTCATCCATGTAGACTCCAATAATTTTAGATTTTTTGTCATTAGTAGTGACACCATAGTTGTTAATGAGTGATAGCAACGATGTTGCGTTAATGTGTAATGTTACAGTTACTGGCTGCAAAGACTGACTCATTGAGGAGTGTTTTTATGGAGTGGAAATCAAGGATGTTTCATGGCCAATTCATGACTATAGAAGCCAGAACATTTACATGCAAAATATCCATTTTGCCCACCCCTGGTTTTCATTAGCCAGCTTATTTAACATTTATTTTAGGATTTCCTACCTTGCCCTGCTTCCGAATCTCATTAGAGTTAATTTTTTCCTTTGACAATCCCAGTAGCCAAAATGCAAATGCTCTATTTTTCTAGCAAACCCAAGTATTTCCAGCTAAAACCAGGATTTATATGCCAGTTTGCCTCCTTTTCCCAATCAAGTGCTGATGGCCTGACCCTATCAATTTGTGGTCTACTTCACAGGCCTCTTCCCTGCTCTCTGTTACTGCCCTACATTCAAACTTCTCTGGCTTCATTTTCTTGTGGTGTGTTTAATATTAAGTCGTCTGATTTTGACAGAAATTGCCCCAAATTAAGTTGTTTAATTTCAAGTCCTTCTGTACATTCTAAGCTCAGGTTTCAATTTTTTATGCCTAATATTAATGATGATTGTGTGCGTAGACCATGACTTTTGAATTTTGATTATTAATGACGGATATGTTTTTAGGTTTAAGTAATTTGTTTTAGCATTTGTATGTGTGTAGTATAAATATAAATATAAATATAATTATAATTACATACAATTTATCCATTATTTTTTATAGTGCAATAGCAGTTGTGGAGTCTATCACTTTGCTACGATATTGACAACTATGGTTGATGTACAACCTGATTAATATTGCTATCCAATGCCACCTAAAGAACTGATGTTACAAACCCTAAACTTCATCCAGCAGCTTAGGGCATTTAAGTTATTTTTTGAGGGTTATGAATCTTTGATTGTTGATAATCTGGTTGGTAAAATAAACTTGTATATTGAATATCTGACAGATAACTTGGCGGGGGTGAAAGTTCTTCATGGCCTTGATAAAGTTATGGAAGGTGGTACAGTAGTCCTAACTATTAAAGATCAGCCCATACTAGCTGATGGTGATGTTAATGAAGGTACAACTGCTTGCTGAACTTGTTATATTATTCAAGTTTGAAGTCTGTTAGTGACACATCTTTGTAACGGTTTTTGTTCTCACATGGCAGATGTTGATATGCTTGAGAACATCGAAATTGGAGAACAGAAACAACGAGATGAGGCTTATAAAGCTGCAAAAAAGAAAACTGGTGTATATGATGATAAGTAAGATGTTCATTAGTGTTGTCAATGTATTATTGAAATAATGGAAATGTAACCTAAAATGAACTAATGAAATAGAAAGAAATCATATGAAGCCTGTGCTCTCCATTTCAGGTTCAATGATGACCCCTCCTTGGAGAAGAAAATGCTTCCACAATATGATGATCCGGCTGCTGAAGAGGTTTGCTGCTTTTGTTACATTCCAAAAAGCAGATGATGAATGTAGTTTTTGTGAATGCTTGTACTAAATAGATTCTTTTATTCAGGGTTTAACTTTGGATGAAAAGGGACGATTCTCAGGTGAAGCTGAGAAGAAACTTGAAGAGGTTAGTTATGCTTTTCCTTTACTTTTTGAAATATTGTTCCTAAAAAGTAACAATGAGTTTCCAATTTTCTGTGTTTGAGTTTTCTATGTTCAGAATATTGTGTCATATTGTTAGTGACTGCCATTCACCTATTGGAAATTTGTCCTCATAATTAAGTTGGTCACATGAATGTCATATATTTATGTGTTTTCCTGTTTTTCCTGAGGGGTATCTTTTTTCTACTTATTACCAGCTGCGAAGAAGGTTAACAGGTGTTTCTGCGAATACCTTTGAAGATCTAAATTCATCTGGAAAGGTATCATCAGATTACTATACTCATGAAGAAATGCTAAAATTTAAGAAGCCCAAGAAGAAGAAGTCCTTGCGGAAGAAAGATAAGCTGGACATCAATGCCCTTGAAGCTGAAGCTGTCTCTTCAGGATTGGGTGTCGGTGACCTTGGTTCTCGGAAAGATGTAAGGAGGCAAGCTATCAAAGATGAGCAAGAAAAATTGGAGGCTGAGATGAGAAATAAGGCATACCAGTCCGCTTATGCTAAAGCAGACGAAGCCTCCAAATTGCTGCGTCTGGAACAAACTCTCGATGTTAAAACAGAGGAAGATGAAACTCCAGTTTTTGCAGATGATGATGAGGATCTTCGTAAATCCTTAGAGAAAGCGAGAAGATTAGCTCTTAAAAAGAAGGAGGAAGAAGGAGCATCTGGTCCTCAAGCTATTGCATTGCTTGCCACCTCAAATCATGAGACTGATGATCAAAACCATACAGCTGGAGAGTCACGAGAAAACAAGGTGGTCTTCACAGAGATGGAAGAATTTGTCTGGGGTCTCCACATTGATGAAGGTAATTTTTATTTATTTTTGGTCGTCTAATATGATGAATTGAGTAAATTATACTAATCACTCCTAAGGTTTTGTGAAATTACACAAACTCCTGTTTTTTTAACATTTATATCCTTTTATAGGGGAACACAGTGTAATGTTTTTCTAACAATTAAAGGAGGTTAGTTTAATATATAAGGGACATCAGTGTAATGATTTTAAAACAATTAAGGAGAGCTAGTGTAGGGATAGAAAAAACAAGAAGAGCTTGTGTATCACTTTCACATAACCTTAGAGATGGTTAGTGTAATTTACTCTAATAAATTTCATGCTACTTGAATATTACAAGTATGATTATCCTGATTAAATGTAAAAGTGGATCAGTTTTCTTTCTATTTCCATTTAGATTGCTGGAATTCTGTTGTTTCTTTTGGCAATCTTCTATTTAATCTTTACTTCCATTGTGCACTTCTTATTAACATATATGTTGATGACACAATAATAATTGGAATGTTTGTGATGTAATCTTTCTTTTTTATGTTGAATATAGTAGGTGTTCTGACATATAAATATTTAGTTAGCTTGTTGGAAGTGTTAGTCCATAAAGTATATAACATGCTTAGGTATGTTGCTTTCTATATTTCAGAAGCACGTAAACCAGAAAGTGAAGATGTTTTCATGCATGATGATGAAGAGACTAATGTTCCTGATGAAGAAAAGGCTGTCGAGGCTGGTGGATGGACTGAAGTTCAAGAAACTAATGAAGATGAGCAACCCAATACAGAAGACAAAGAGGACATTGTTCCTGATGAAACTATCCATGAAGTTGCTGTAGGGAAAGGATTGTCAGGTGCTTTGAAACTGCTTAAAGAGCGAGGAACACTTAAAGAAAGCATTGAATGGGGTGGTAGAAACATGGATAAGAAGAAAAGTAAATTGGTTGGGATTGTAGATGATGAAGAGAAGGAAGCACAGAATAAAAGGGAGATTCGCATTGAAAGGACAGATGAATTTGGGAGAATTGTAAGTTTTCCACATCCTTTACTTCTTTTTATTTTTTATAGCACTAAGATCATGTTATATTGTTTATGATCACTTTGTTGACATTTTTGCCTTATAAAAGAAGATTCTTTAGAGACAAACTTTATGATCTCTTAATAATCTTTTATACATTGAATTTCATTAGTTCAACTGTTTGTTTGAGAGTTCTCAATAATTAAGTCATGTATACAAAATTTCATATAATTTATAAATTATTTGATAATTCATTTAGCAGTTTTATTTTAATGATAATAACTTTTCAAATTGTAAGTAAATGTTAGTTATAAGGCTACATGTGAATGTTCAAATTTGACATGCATGACCATCAAGATAATATCACATAATTCAACGGTTGGGTTTATCAAATTTGTATTCTATAGTTGGCTAAGTGGAGCAAGTTTGCCAGACTTACTCCTGGTGTAAGTAGATTCCTCCCCATAAAACTATGGTTCATCAATTTTATTTACCTGTCATCATTTTTCTAATCTCCTCTTTAGTTTTGGACTTTCGTATTATTTGTACTTTTTCTTGTTTGGGTTGATTTAGTTGTGTAATTGTTTGGTCCTGAATGAGCTGATGGTAACATTGTATATTATGTGAATTTCTGAGTTTAACCTTTTAAGTCCACTGGTTCCAAATCAATCTTGAGCCTAGTGCACCCTGTTACGTGCTCTGCTTTCTGTTCAAAAAATCTGCTGCTCTCTTCTCTGTTCTTGGTTGAATTTTTGCTGCTTCTTGTTGTGTATTGCTGCTGTTCTTGCTTGCCTACTGCAGCTGCATTTTGCGTGCTCTGTTGGGTGTTCACCGTTCAGTGTTTTTTGTTGGCTGAGAGGGGTGCTTTGGGTGGTTGATCTCTGTTCAGTGTTTGGGTGCTGATCTCTGTTCAGTGTTTGGGTGCTGAGTAAGGTGTGCTCTATTTTGAGTTGTGTGTACATGTTGGAACTTAATCTTTATGATTTATTATGGGTTGTGCATTATTTTTCTTATCTGTGCTATTTTTTATGTAAATATAGTTTTGCATATGCATGTAACTCTTGCAATCCAAGTTATGATCCTTGAGTTATGTATGATCTTTTACACCTCCTTCCAGTCCTCTTAAAATTCTCGAGTTTGACAACATTTTGTGGTAGGGTACGGTGTGTTTTCTTCTAATTGTCAAAAGGAAAGATGATCTTAATAGAAGAGTACTGCAACGTTGTGTCTGAAGATTTGTTTTGCATGTTTGTCATATATATAGTGTGTTTGGTTCCATCTTATTTTGGAGAAATAATCACTTATTTTTACCAGCTCTTAGAGAGCTTTTGAAAAATAAGCTATTAATTTAATACCAAACATGAGCAGAATGTGTGTGTGGTTTTGGGTGCTTAATGTTTTCAACATTTAATGGTGCTGGACCTTGAAATTGATACTATCAATGCATTTTTTCAATTAGTTTTAGTATCATTCTTTCCAAATTTCAGTTTTCAAATTTTAGTGGAGCATCACCTATCCATGATTGACTTATTCTTTTGTTGCTTCCAGTTGACTCCTAAGGAAGCTTTTCGGATGATTTCTCATAAGTTCCATGGTAAAGGACCTGGAAAAATGAAGCAAGAAAAGCGTATGAAGCAGTATCAAGAAGAATTGAAGATGAAGCAAATGAAGAGTTCAGATACGCCATCACTGTCTGTGGAGAGAATGAGGGAAGCTCAAGCTCGTTTGCAGACACCTTATCTTGTGCTTAGTGGTCATGTTAAACCAGGGTATGTTATTAACTTTACAGACTAATAATTTCTGAAGTTTTAATTTAAAGACTGTTTACATATAATGAAAAACTAGGAGCATACAACATTTTGTGATTTGCTAATTGAAGTTATTGTTGCAATGAAGGACATTCTTATTAAACTAAGACTGTTTCGTTTCCCTCTTTTTAAAGCATTGTACTTTCTTTTCATTCATGTCTACATTATGGAGTAAAGACTCTTGAGTCTTAACATTGAAGCTTAATACACCAGTTGGTGCTGGTGCATATAGTGATCCATATCCTGGACTGTTATCTATGTAGTATGAGGCAGGCTACATATTGAATTTAACTTACTTCTTTAATAATACTGACTAATTCTTCCTGGTATCTTCCATCAGTGTCATGATGGGATTGCTTGTCCACATACTTTTATAGCCTTTGATGAGAACTGATATTATTTACCTGCTGCATTTTGCATAAACAAACCCCAAAGACACAGCAAGAAATGAAGACTGAAAGCCAGGGGAATACTAAAATGTAAATTAAATTATTCTTAAAGCAATAAAATTATTGTGTTTGAATTCCAATATACAGTAAAATTTCCACTTAAAGCAATCCCCTTTCTACTTTTCCGAAAAAAAAAATCCAATTAAAATTATTCTCCTTGCGGCACCATTCAGAACCTATTTTTAAACTTTTGACAATTGATTGTGGCAAAAAGTGATTTTGGCATGCTAAGAAGTAAACTAAGTAGGATTAATAATGTTAAACTGCTTTTCTTTGGCTGCTATAGAACTGTCATGTGATACTGATTGTGGTCAAGGTGGTGACCTTTTGCATTGTATTTTCCATCTTTAGTATAGCAGCTGCTTTGTGATCCTTAGTAGCATTTTTGGGGTTGGTCATTTTGCACTGCTATCCGGATTAACTACTCTGGAAGTAGGAACGTTGTATTGTGTTGGGAGTTGCGTAACAAAACCTATTTTTATTTTTTCCCCTATGATATTATGCCAGTAAAAATTAAAGGTTTTATACTTAATTGTGCAAGTCTTTCAAAAATATCAAAAGAATTAAATAAATATAGCAAGCATGGTTCTGTTTAGTTTCTATCTTCGCATATTTCCTTGTTTCGTTTAGTTGACCAATTTATGGGACTACTTTTATTATCGGCAGACAAACTAGTGACCCTAAAAGTGGTTTTGCAACTGTTGAGAAGGATCTTCCTGGGGGCTTGACACCTATGCTTGGTGATCGAAAGGTAATTTAGGGCTTCCTTAAGCTTTGGAAAAAATGCTTTTATCGTATAGCTTTTGCATGTTTCTATTGTTAATTTTTTATTTTTTTTTAATTCAGGTAGAGCATTTTCTGGGAATTAAGAGGAAAGCTGAGCCAGCAAGCTCGGATACCTCTAAAAAGCCTAAATCATAATTCATTAGTCTACTAATTGTAAGCATTTTAAGCTAATATCCCTGCAAGCTTAGAACTTTGTCCCATAGTGCTAATATATTCTGTGCTAACTGCAGATAATTTGCAGCAGAGTTCATAGTGGTTCAAATTTCGTTGGTAAGTTTGATTTCCTTGGAAGATGTATTTTAGTAGAAATTTTAATGACTGGCAGCCTATACCGCCTGTGGTTATATTTTTCCGACCATTCAATGCTGTCCAGAATTCGGGATAACTTTTGTACAAATAAGAGTTGATTTTCCATGTAATGTATTGATTAAAATTTTGGATTGTAGTTTTCTCTTGGATAGTCTAATAGTGGCTTTATTGAGTTGTTCCTCTCTACTCGTACAATTGCCAAATGATTGATTTTGCTAATCCTAGAATTTTATTAGCTTCTTCTACATTATGCATCTGAGCTTAAAGGGTATTTCTGTATTTTATGGTGCAATATTTTTACTTGTGTTTGACTTGGTGCAATTTTGAATAAAGGGGTCAATGAATTAGTAAACTGTAAAAGTAGAGTTGTACGATCGGTTTCAGGAAAAATAATTATCCAAACTGATTGTTTTTTTTTTTTTGGCGAGGTAAAACAGATCCCTGCATCATGACTACTGACAGTATGAGATTAAAATAGCAATGAGAAACGGTAAAATATGGTGTGAAATTATTTGTAGGAGAGTCAATGTTTGCGGAGTCATAATAATTGTATTGTTGATGTTTTATTTTGTTAATAATATTGATATTGATATTGATATTGGTTTCTATTTGGCCAAGCTTCTTATATGGCAACTTTTTATGGTTAAAATCTCTATCGCATGCATGATATTGATTTTTTTTAACAGTGACAAAAATGGATTGTGCTCTTGAATTTTGAGCTTAGGTTTAATTCAATCTCAAAAAATTGGCTTCTAGGACTGTCCTAGTTTTATAAGGATTAAAATTATTGTAGTGATTTGGAAAGTACAAGCACACAAATAAAATTCTCAATACCATAGCACACCAATAAATTAAAAGTAAATTTCACCAACACAATGTACCAATAAATTATAACAAGCACGTAACACCAATTCAACCTCGTTCTTAGCTAAATAGTCACGCTACTACCAAAATGTTTTAAATCCAAAGATATTTGCCATTCTTATACTTCCTTATGGTAATTATGGAAGTTTTACTTCGTGGCTTACTTGGATTTGTCTTCGTTCTTCTGTGGAGGCAAAAATGCATGAACAGCTAAATGTGCGGATGTATTTTATTTGAATGTGGATAGAGTTCTGTCATCCGGAAACATTTTACAGTCCCATATTCTTATCAAAATATATGATTCAATAACGTATTTTGTGGATTAAAAATTGATTTTCGAAATGTTAGCATGAAAATATAAAATCTTTATATTTATTACAAATTTTGAAAAATTATTTTCAAATATTATTAATTCTCATAAAGGTTATAACTTTAATTTTTACTACTATATTTTTCTATACTTTTATTCCTATGATGAGAAATGGAAAAGTGATATTTTCATAAAGATAAGAGAAGTTATTTTCTAACATTAGTAACTTTCATTTTTCTTATTTTTATTTAAATTACTTTGAATTTAAAAGATATTCTCATGAAAATTAGAATGTAACTAAATATATTTCAAAATATATTTAAGAATAACATTCTTAATTTTATAAAAATATGATTAATGAGAATATAACAATACTTTGAGACAAACGTCCTAGTGTAGCAAGTACATCATTGATTTAACAAGTATTAAAGCAACAACATATAGTTCCCATAGGAATTGAAGCAACACATAAAATCAATAAAAAATTACTAAAAGGAAAAATCACATCTGTGTGTATTCCTCTTATAACAAGACAAAATCTATTATGGGAGGATCAAAATTTAACTCAGCATGTGTTGTATGTACACTTGATATATAAATTTTAAAACTCATCTTTGACTTAAAAGTTTAAATAGTGCTGAAAAATCAACAAAATAAATTTATCATTTTTTTAGCAAATACTAATAAAGTAAACGGTTCTGAAATTGTGAAAGTAGCAGTGCTTATGGCCCTTCACAAAAAGCATTAATTATGAGATAAGTTCATAAACAACCAGATAACAAAAATGTTGTCGTATCCTTATTTATAAAGACATTAAAATTCCTAGGTAAACAAAAAATCCTTGCATCAGAAACCCCAGTTACCAAATTGAAACCCTGATCAAAATCATTTTCATTTTCCATCATCCCATGAAATGGGGAAAATACAACTAGATAGAGTTTGACAGCCAATAGAGCTCATGGAAAGGAGTAATATAAACCATGTGATCTAAATCAGAATACTTCATCCACGTCACAAGTTACCAGCCAAAAGGAGAAGAGGAGACCATATACTCGTCATCAAGAACTGTCTTGATCTCATTAAGAAACAATGTTGGTGTGGCAAGAATTTTGAGCATACAAGAAAAGGCTCAGAAGCCTGCGAAGACTGTTGATTGCAACATGTGAGGCCCAAAGGTAATTGTCCAGATTGCATATAGGAACAATTGTGGTATGTGTCATATGACGTGTACTTGGGGCACATGAGAATAGGTTGAACAACCTGTAGAAATAGTAAGTGAAAACATAAGACTTCTGATAAGGAAGTCTTCTAATAGGTTCCTTGATAAGGAAGCAAGTCTTCCACATTGTGAACATGACTAAAATTTATGTCAGAAGGTATGTGAAATAAAGACAGAAAATTTCCGAGATCTCCATCATGTTACTCAATAAAAGAATATTTACCATAATGTTTAGTCCTAATGCAAACCATGGCATACTCACATCAAAATTTTGGGCATATTGAACATTAGTAAAATATTTATGACTACTGCAACTTGAAGCAAACTTATCTAACTAGCAAATAGTAAATGTGGTTAGCAAATGATGTAGCCAAATCTTAAAGTGTAGAATATACTGTAGAATCAACAATGACAGAAGATGAATGCTGTAGTGTGTGTTTGTCTGGCCATTTCACCCTCTATTCCCCACATTAAGAGAAATTGAACGTGACTGAAGAAAATTGATGGATCCATGTTGGACAGAGGAGAACAAACAGTTTTACAAACACCCTTAGTGAGTCATTGAGAAGTGAAGGACTCTTTCTAGTGAACCTACAAGCAGAATTGTAGTGTGTGAACTTAGCAACATACAAAACTAAGCTGTAATAACATGGATTCTATGCTACATGACTCCTAAGCAAATCACCTAAATTGCGATTGATAATCTCATTTCGACAATCAACTTAAGGTGAAAATCCAAAAAAAATTTATTCAGGCAAATAGCAAAAAGAATAATAGGGGTCTCAATTTTTACCCTACATATATCACTGTCCTGCAAGGAACTGCGATACAAGACTAATAAGAAACTCCCAGGAGATGTATATTTAGTTACTAGTTTTTCCCCCTTTTAGTGTGTTAGCTGTTTGAAAAAGCTTAACTATCAGTTGTGGAGTAAAATTTTGTCATTACTTAAACATAGATATTATGGAAAGTTGCAAAAGAAGGATCAAGCTACTGCAACCAACAATTCTTTACACACATTAGCAACCTCACGATTACATAGCAGTAATTAGAATATTATTGAACATAAGATAAACAGAACATGTTACTTGACCTTGTACTTAGCAATTTGTTCGCTAACCTCCCTCAGGTCACCTTTGGTGAAAATTAATGCCACATTTCCCTGATTCAAGAAACAAACTTAAACATTAAAACTTTCTTCAAAATCCAATGAAAATGCTTCTTTTTTACTATTATTGCTATCAAATTTATTTTCTGGTACAAGAGACACCAAAGTGCAGTGGCAGAGTTACCACAAGAAGGGGGACAAGGTTAAGGAAGGCCTTGTTGCCAGTCTTCTGAGCATCCAATATGATGGAGCGTTTCATCATGGAATTCTTTCCCATCACCACCACTGAATCAGCATAGAGTCCCCTCCGTATGCCCTGAAGCTGGTTGGAACCTACATTGTCTGATGAAACCACCAGCACCTGACTGTACTCTCTCAGAAGCTTCAACATCTTTGCATCATAAGCTGCCTTAGCCAGTTTCCCCGCCATTGCTGTGGGTTGGCTCACTATGGGTTGTATAAAAATTCACTTGGTTAACTTTAGTAGCGAACCAAAATTGCAGCAACCCAGCTCAACTCACCTCGGGTGATGGGTTGACTCATCATAATAGAAAGAAAGAGAGAGAAAATTTGAAATAGTAAAAATACAAAATAAGAAAACATAATAGAAAGTAGAAAAAATATAAAATCAAACAATAATCATTAACATAACATTACAAAATTTGACAAATGCATATTTAAAATAATGCTCTGATATGAGGAAAACATAATCAGAAAACAAACTAGTTTGATGATATAAATAAGAAAAATAATAAAGAAAGAATGTAATAACAGAATTTTCTAATAGATTCTTAGACAGCATCATGTAACTTCGACAAAGTTTACTAAAATGAACAACCTTAGAATAGACTGTTTGGTTCTATGTTTCTTTGCCCAAGACATGTGTATTTGATGTGATTAAGAGAAGCTATAATATAAATACTAGCTTCTGCATTGGAAATGAATTTGATGACAGAAGTAGAACCAAACACACATAGTAAAAATGATCATGGTTCTGAAAAGTATCATTTTAATAATTTATGATCATACTTTACACGTGAAGGTGCTAGAAGTGAAGCCATGTAATTTTTTCTATTGTCACTCATTGTAATCAATGTCCATTTCACACAAATCAGATACAGTGAAGTGACGTCTATTTCTTCCTTCCACTCACATATATACTCATAACAAGAACAACAAACATGCAATGTAAAATCACAAATAAATGACAAGTATTATCTTCCATAATCTAGAAAAATAATAGAGTTGCACTAATACAATGTCAAACACATCAAGTAAATTTAAGAAATTGTGAGGGGCTTAAAAGCTTCCAATAAATACATCAAGCAAATTTAATAAGTGACCAACAAGGTAGACTTGGTATCCCGCACTCAACCAATTCAACTAAATTCAGTTTGTATAAACTTTTCCATAAATATTTATAAAAAAAAGAAAATAATTCTTTTTTCATAAACTAAAATTAGCATAAACTAATCTGAATGAAGAACCCCTTTCAAATTAGCTTATTCAAAAGCAAATTTTTAACTTAATTTTAACTTATAGCCAGATTTTTATTATTATTATTATTATTATTTTGTACTATAAATACTTAAAGAGAATTTTATGCAATGAGACAAAGAGAACGCAAACTTAGC